>JAODAL010061138.1:0-20500 GCA_025379985.1 Phyllomedusa bahiana | reverse complement strand
AAGCCCCCACCCCCCGGCCCGGTGTGTCCCCCTTGGCCCCCCTTTCCCCGGGGGGGGTTTAAACGAGTTGGTGCGTTCCCTGCAGGGATGCGGTGGGACCAGAGGATGTCGGCTTGGCAGCTTTAGACTCCGGATTCCCCTCTGCGACGGCCGGAGCGAGTTGCAGGTAGGGCAGGCTGCGAGGGCTGTTCAGGGAGAGAAGCTGTGGTAGCCGGGACGCCATCTTGGGAGTCCGCATGGCGGGAGTCATTCTGCGGCATCAGTGCAGCATTACGCCCGAAATACTGGCCAATAACACCCTGATTCAGGTCAGGGGTGGCCAGGGGATCCCTCTTTGTTCTTTTAGATGATTTCCCCATGATTAGAGGCTGATGAAGTCGGATGGAGCCAGATACTGTGGAGGAGCTCTCAAAGCTGCTTCTTCACATGGCCATGTTAAGCCACGCCCCCCGGGCTATTCTTTTTTTAAACCTAACCCTGCAATACACTTTGCCACAACTTTATCCCTGAACTGTCTGATGTGTTCCTGGATTTTCTTGATGGCGTTTTTTCACTGATGTTCTCTAACAAACTTCTGAGGCCTTCACAAACCAGGTGAAGTTATCCTGAGATATAATTTACTCAAAAACACGCGGCCATACTTACAGCTCAATGGCTGAGCAATAGACTAAACCCAATGGGAGGCAATAAAAGCCCCTGTGCTACCTGGGAGAGATATAGTAGGTGCAGATAACTAGTGAGCAGTAGCTCACACAGGGCAATGGAACTTCTCAGGTGTATCAGTATTTTGTGTTGGACACTTGATATTTGCTGGGCAGCCCACCCAATCGAACAGTGTCATCAATTGGTTGACTCCAGTCACATCGAGCTCTGCTGCACCACACAGTCCCAGCACCCACCGCACCGGCTTACAGGCACCGCACAGTCCCCACACCCACCGCACCGGCTTACAGGCACCGCACAGTCCCAGCACCCACCGCACCGTCTTACAGGCACCGCACAGTCCCAGCACCCACCGCACCGGCTTACAGGCACCGCACAGTCCCAGCACCCACCGCACCGGCTTACAGGCACCGCACAGTCCCAGCACCCACCGCACCGGCAAACAGGAAACGCACAGTCCCAGCACCCACCGCACCGGCTTACAGGCACCGCACAGTCCCAGCACCCACCGCACCGGCTTACAGAGATCAATCAGGTTATTTTTTTGTGTCAAGCCGAGATTGAAAGTGACCTAGATTCATAGAGAGAATTCAGAGCTGGAATCATCTCAATACATACAAATAAGATCAGATCGTGCCCAGAGCAGAGCGAGCGCCCTACAACATCTCCATCTGTGACACCCACCAAGAGCTAAGTATCCACAGAGCTGTGCTCATCTTATATCAGCTGTACAGGTACAAGTATATACAGGCCCAGGTTATACCAGCGTGCTCCATATCACTATATACAGGATATCCCCAGGTTACACCAGCATGCTCCATATCACTATATACATGAGATCCCCAGTTACACCAGCATGCTCCATATCACTATATACAGGAGATCCCCAGGTTATACCAGCATGCTCCATATCACTATATACAGGAGATCCCCAGGTTTTTCCAGCATGCTCCCTATCACTATATAAAAGGGAGACCCCCCAAGGTTATACCACATGCTCCTTATCACTTATTTTTCAGGAAAAATCCCCCGGGTTAAAACCAGCATGCTCCATTTCACTTTTATACAGGGAGGGGCCCCCCGGGTTATACCAGCATGCTCCATATCACTTTTATAAGGAGACCCCCGGTTTTTTGCAGTTGCCCCATATCACTTATACAGGAGGGGCCCCGGGTTTTTAAACCTTTTTCCATGCTCCATTCACTATTTTACAGGAGGGGCCCATTTTGGTTAAAACCAAAGCACTTCCCCATATCCATTTTATATACAGGAGAGGCCCCAAGGTTTTTTTCCAGCATCCCTCCATACCCAATATATACAGGGGGATCCCCAGGTTATAGCAGCCTGCCCCATTTTAAATTTTTTACAGGAGGGGGCCCCAGGGTTTATCCCAAAAGCATCCCTTAAATATCACTTTTACAGGAGGGGGCCCCGGGTTTAATCCCAGCATGCTCCATACCCACATATACAGGAGACCCCCAGGTTATACCAGCATGCTCCATACCCCACTTTTGTACAGGAGAGGACCCAGGGTTATTTCAGAAATGTTTCCCATTCACTATTTTCAGGGACCCCAAAAGGTTATATCAGCATGCTCCATATCCCTTTATACAGGGGGGGCCCCAAAGGTTATATCAGCTTTGCTCCTATCACTATTTCAGGGACCCCCCGGGTTATCCAAAGCACGCTCCATATCACTATATACGGAGATCCCCGGTTTATCCCACAGCACGTCCATTTTCACTATTTTACAGGGATCTCCAGGTTTTCCAGGCATGCTCCATTCACTATATACGGGGAACCCCAGGGTTTTCCCGGGTGCCCCAAAAATCACTATATACAGGAGAACTCCGGGGTTTTACCAGAAATGCTCCATATCACTTTTTACAGGGGGATTCCGGGTTTTTAAAAGCAGCATGTAATATAACTATTTTACAGGGATCCCCAGGTTATACCCAGGCCATTCCCCCCCCCCCACTTTATACGGGAGGCCCAGGTTATACCGCATGCCCCCATATAAATATTTACAGGAGCCCCAAGGGTTTTATACCACCCTTTGCTCCTATAACTATATCAAGGAGGGGCCCCAGGTTATCCCCGATGCTCCATTTCACTATACACAGGGGATCCCCAGGTTTATACCGGGGGGGGCTTTGCTCCATACCCACTATTACAGGGGTTCCCCCATTTTTATCCCAGCTTGCTCAATATCACTATATACAGGAGATCCCCAGGTTTAAAACCCCCGTGCTCCTTATAAATTTAACAGGAGAACCCCAAGGTTATACCAGCATGCTCCATATCACTATATACAGGAGATCCCCGGGTTTAAATTCCAGCATGCTCCATATCACTTTTACAGGGACCCCCAAAGGTTTACCAGCATGTTCGTTTATCACTATATAAAAGGGACCCTACGGGTTTTTTCCCGGGCATGCTCCATTTTATAATTCAGGAGGGGCCCCAAAAGGTTTTTTAACCACCCATGCCCCTTATCATTTTAAAAGGGAAAGATCCCCAGGGTTTTAGCGAAATCCCCCTATCAAATTTAACAGGGGGATCCCCCAGGTTTTTATTAGCATGCCCCATTTTAAATCTATACAGGAAGTGAGCTAGCCACACACGTTGGGGGGGGGGGGAAGCCCCAGTGGTTTTAGCAGGAGTTGCTGCTCTGGCATTTTTTTTGGGGAAAGCTCCCCCCCCCTGTTTGTTTGGGGGGGGAGGGGTTTGCCCCAATGGGGAAAGGGAGGGGGTTTTTCCCAAGCCCCCAACCCCACTGGGGGGTCTAAATAGCATGTGGGGCCCCGGGGAGAGTTGGTGGCTTCAGTGACGGCGGGGAGGTGGGGGGTTTTTGCCTTGGGGGGGTCCACTGCTTTCCCTGAGAAATGGTGCCCTGCAACACTGAAGGATTGGGCCCGATGCCCGAAAGGGCAGTGAAGCACCTAAGAGGGATGCCTCTGCAGAGGATCTTTTGGCCCGGGGGTTTTGGTGCCCAGCAGGGGAAACCAGTAAAGGGGGGGCGCAGCGACGGTGGCCCAGGTGGGGAGGTGAGAGGGATTTCCCGTTTGGGGGTTTCCCAATTTTCCCCCCAAAACGGCCCGGGGTTTGGCCCTGAAAGGGTTTCCCAGCTGGGGAAGAATTTGCTGAAGTAAAATGGAGGAAGAAACCCTGAGGAGTAACGATGTCACACCCGGCCCAATCCAGTTAAAACCCCAGCTGAGAGGGGGAAAAAAGGGCCCAAATCCCAAAGCCCAGGGGAAAGGGGGGGCCCAAAGCCAGCGGGTCCCTGTCCCCCCTTGGCCCCCGAGGGTTCAAGCAAACTTCCCCTGTTTGGAGAAAAAAGTTCCGTCGGCCGGGCAGAAAAATTCTCAAAAACGAGCATGCTCGCTTGAGTCATCTGCTGCTACCCACCCTCAAAGGGTTTAACTTTTTAAAAAGTGAACTTGGGGTGTAGTGGGTCCCCGGGCCCACTAGGGGAGGTTTAACTTTTGTTTAAGTTTAATTATAGGTGAAATTGCCCCGCCGGGCCCAGTGAGGGGGCTCTAACTTTTGAAATGGGGGAAAAAAAGTGTGTGGTTGATAATGTTTTAAAATAAAAGTTTTGGGAAAAAAAAACAAAAAAAAATTTGCTAATTAAAAACAGGGGAGAGGGAATAAAAGTAGCGTAGCCCCCCCCTTACCCCAAGAAATCAAATTAGAATCCCCCAGGGATTAGTCCCACCCGGGAAACATCAGCCCAATGTTATTGCCCTATAAGAATAAGTAAAAAAATTTTTGGGCCCAAAGCTGGGGGAATCGGGAAAGGAAAAAGGGGGGGGGGGGAAATTTCGGGCCCCAAACCCCCACAAAAAAAATTGGGGGGTTTTTATGGCGGCCAAAGAAAAACGCCTTTGTGTTTTGGTTCCCCCCCTTTCCCCTTTTTCAAAAAAAGAATTTGGGAAGGGGGGGGGAAAAAATAGTAAAGGGTTACAACGGAAAAAAATTTGATATTTTAAAAATTAAATTAAAAAGCCACCCTGTTTTGGAAAAAAGGAAAATGTTTTAAAAAAAGGGCCCAAAAATTTGGCATACAGGAGGAAATCAAAAAACTAATAAGAAAAAAGCCTTGATCTGGAAAAATAGTGCCCCCTTTTAAAGGAAAAACCCTTAAACCAAAGGACATTAGATTTAGAGAATGAAAAAATTTGTAAAAAAAATTGGGAGGAAGGAGAAAAAGAAGAAGAAAAAGGGGGGGGGGGGGATGAAAGAAAGAAGAAAAAAAATTAAAAATTTGGGGGGAACAGGGAAAGAGAGGGGGGGGGAAAGAAAAAAGGAACAGGGCCCCTCCCCCGGGAAAAAATAGAGGTTCGGGGAAGCACCCCAAGAACTATTCCGGGGGACAGTGGGACCCCCCCCAAACCAAGCAGCAGGAGGAAATGGGCGGGGGGTAAGGGTAAGGGAGGGGGGGTGATGAGGAAGTAAGGGAAGAAGGGCCCCGGGGGTGGGTTTTTTAATGGAGCAAAAATTGCCCAGTTGGAACCCCCAGTCAGCCTTCAGCCTTTGCTTTGGGGGAACGTTTTCCCCAAAAAAAAGGGGAAAAAAGGGGAAAGGGAAAAAGGGGGAAACCAAGAGGGTTGCCTGGGGGGGGGCGCAGGGTTTTTGGTTTGGGGGGGGCCCAACCCCGGGGGAGTTTTTTTTCGGGCCCCGCCCCCAAAAAGGCAGGGTTAGTGAAGGGGGGGGGTTTCTGGGGAAAAGCAAAAAATTGGAGGGAAGCTGGGGGGGCCCCGGGTTGTAATAGTCAGGAAAAAACATCCAGGGGGAATTTTCCAAAGTTTTTAAATGACGGGCCCCAAAAACCCGGGGTCCCTTTTCACCAAAGGGAAAAACGGGACAAATCCAAAAAATTTTTGGGGGGGCTGGTACAAGGTTTATGAATGGGGGAAAACAGAGGGGGGGTGGGGGGGTAAGAAGGAAAAAAAGAAAACAAATAAATTTTTAAAAAATTTGTGGGGAGAGGTTCCCGGGAAAGGGAATATTGGGGAGGGTGCGGGGGACGAATTTTGGGGGAAGGAGCGGGGGGAATGAGGGGGGGAGAGTGTGGGGACAATTTTTGGGGGGGAAAGGGGGGAGGAGAGGGAATGAAGGGACAAAAGGGGGGCGGTAAATTGTGGAAAAATGTTAAAAAAACAAGTGTAGGGGAAAATTGACAACCAAAAAAAAAGGTTTTTTTAATGAAAAAACACTTTTAAAAATTGAAAGGGGGGGAGGGGGGCTGGCCCACCCCCCCCCGGGGCCCCCACAGGGCCCTCCGCCTTGGGTTTCGGGGCCGGGGGGAGGGGGTTATGCTACTTTGTGGCCGGGGGGGGGGAGATTCTAGGTTTCCCCCACCTTTAAACGGGAGCGGGGAAAAAAAACCAGCGTCGTTTTCTTGGAGGCTCTAAAAAATTTGGGGAGGGATTGGGTCATATAGGGGGGAAAGGGGAAACCCCCACTGTCCTTTTGGGGATGGAGAGGAAATGGGCTCTCCGCCTTCCGAGGGGAAAAGGGGACAGGGCAGGGGGACCCAGGCCCCCTCCTACAGCCGGGCGGGGGGGTTTTTAACCAGGAGGAATGTGGTCCCGTCTCAAAATGGGTCGGCAGTGACGCTAGCCCCCCTGGGGCCAGGGTGGGGGGAGCTCCTTTTTGGGGATGGAGTTTGGGCATTGACATCTTTCCCCTTTGATCCACCCTTTTCTGGGCCCCCGAATACCCGTTTATTAGCTTCGTGCGGGCCCAAGGGTCTGGGAAATTTTTTTGGTCCCTTTAAACGAGGTTAAAAAGTATTCGCCCGATTTGGCCGGTTTTTGAGGAAAAAAGAAATTTCTCCCAAAATCATGTTAAGAAAGTAAACCCCCGTCCCTCCCATTTAACGGTCTCCCCTCTTACTTTAACATGGGAAACCCGGGCCCAAAGGTGGGGTACGGAGAGGTCACCCCCAGATAAAAACCCTAAAAAAACCGGGAGGGAGCGGGCCCAATCTGGTCGGGGGCCCCGGACTTTTAGGGTTTAAAGGGCCTAAAAAGTCTCGGGAAAACCCCGCCCCACCCTTATACATCCCCCCGCTTTTTTTTGGGGAAGGGGACCAAATTCTGGTCTTTTTCCCAGGGGCAGCCCGGAAAGCTCTCCCAAACAGATGGGGCGCCCCCCCACACATTTTATTGCACAATTTAAGGTTCAGGTGTGTGAAAATGTGTGGGGGAAAAGGCCCAATAAAAGCCGCTCGTGTGGTAGATTCGCTGCAACTTGTGTGGTGACCCCCGTGAAACCCCTTTCCGGCTTTGCCTGATGTCCTCTAGGCAGGGGGGGAGAAAGGAGAGGGGGGGCCAGAGGAATCGGGGACGAGAAGTGGGGAAGGGGGGGGATGGTAACACCGGTAAGGGTTTGAAAGGGGGGGGGCAGGAAAGGGGGGGCCAAGATAAAGAGAAAAAAATCGAAAACCCCACAGTGAGGCCAGGGGGGAAAGGCCCCGCCAAAAAAGGGGGGAAGGGGGGGGGGGGGCCCCGGACCCCCAAAGGCCCGGGGGGGTTTCCCCGATCTTTCCCCCCAGAAGGGGCCCCGGGGGGCCCCGCCGAAACAACCCCCTGGGGGGGGCCCCCTGTGGGGGAGAGTGGACGTGGAGGGGAGGGGGAAAAACCAGGGGGGAAAGGGGAAAAAAAGGGGGAAAAAATGGAAAAAAACCCGTTTTCCCCCCAGCAGCTTCTGATCACCCCGGGGGGGAAGATTTTGGGTTGGGGAAAGGAATTTGGAAAAGGGAAAAAAGGGGGCGGGGCCCCACACAAGGGGTTTTGCAAAAAAGGGGGAAGGGAGGGGAGAAGGAGGGGGCCCAGGTGCCTAAAACCCTCACTGGAGGGGGGAGAAACCTCCACCCTTTAAAACCCTGAGTAGCCAGGTCCCGTGCAAAGGAAGGAAGGGAAAAAAAACCCCCCCTCTGCCCAAAAACCTCCAATAGGGCCCACATACTGGGAAAAACCTTTTCCCCCTTCTTCGGGGGGGGGAAGGAAAATAAGGGGGGAAAAAAAGGAAAAAAAAACGGGGTCCCAAAAAAAGGGCAGGGGAGCCTTGGGGATTTGGGGGGGCGCGGGTTTGGCAGATTCAAAAACCCTTTTTAAAAAAGGGGGGAAAAAGGGACGCTAAAAAAGGTTAGAGATAAAAGGTGGGGGTGGGGGTTTGGTGGGGGGGGTTTAAAGGGAAGTGGGTGGGGGTTTTGGGAGGAGGGGAAAAAATGTAGATAAGGGGGGGGCAGGTGGAATGGATGTCCCGTCAGTTGAAGAGATTTAACCCGGGGTTTTTGATGGGGACGTAGACGGGGGCCCGGGGTTTTTAAAAAGAAGGCTGTCGAGCTCGATCTTTCAATGATACCCGGAAACCGCTCGTTGCGCGGGCCCGTTTAAAAGTGGCCAGTGTAAAATTTCAAATGTGGCTAGATATAGGGGGGATTTTGTTTTTTTAAGCCGTTTTAAAGCTGATGTTTTCTTTTGGCAAGAGCCCCAGTTTGGGACGGATCAGGGGGGGATATGAGGAAGGCAAGAAGGGAATGGCGAAAGGGCCCCTTTTTAAATGGTCCCCTCGCCGAACCCATATTCCGGGTTCCAAAGTGGCGGTTTTTTTTTACCCCCGCGGTTGAATGCAGAGGGTGATCGAGTCAAAAGGGGGGAGGTGTTTGTTCTTAGATGTTCTGTAAAGGGGGGGACGGGCTCAGGCTCATAAACATCTATGCCCCCCAGATCCCCGTGGGAGAAAGGAAAGGGTTCTTTACGAGGATTAAGCCTTTCCTTTTTTCGACCCGGGGAAACCCCCTCTTTGGCGGAGATTTCAACCCCGTAAAGGGAATTCAGGATAGGGGAAGTCCCAAAAGGTGGGTTTAAATGATGGGTCTTTACTTAGTAAAATAGTTAGTGAGGCTCGTCTGGTGGATGTCCACATCGGGGCACCCCCAAGGCCACAGGGGTTCCCCCTATCTTTAAGGTAGGAGATTAGGTCTAGGATAGATAGGTTTTATTTAAAGGGGGAAATTCCGCCTCGTCACCGCTATGGGTTTGGACAGGGTTTTGATTTCTCCGACCACTGTTTTGAATTTTTTTTTTTTTGAATGTTTTCAAAATTCCCCCCCCTATGGGAAGGGTTATTGGAAGTTAATTGTTTACTCCCGGAAGAGACGGGAGATTTAACAATTTTTGGGATTTCCTTTCAGGGGTAGATTCCTTTTTCTGGGCTTATGAGTTTGTAAGTCAGAGTGGTGGGAAATTTTTTAAGAAAAGGGCAGCGGGGTTTTCCCCCGGCCCAACCCTTTTTAACCTCAGAAGTTGAACAGGTTTCCCCCTTTTTATCAGGCCTGAGGAGGGAAAAATAGAAAAAATTTTGTCTCGACTGGAGGTGGACAGTGATGAGGTCTTTCCCGAGTTAAAACTTGGTCAAGGGGTTTTCAGTTTTGACAGGCAAGCATCCTTAGTTTTTGAAAGGGAATTTTGGGAGGTACTGCTCCCCCGACCCTTAAAGAATGCAGGATGTTTGGTTAGAGCAAAAAAGTTAAGGGCCTAAAGGATTGTAAGGTCCCCTTTAGGAAGTCCAGTTCAGAGATCTTGGAAATCGTTTTAGGAAATTTTACTCTCATTTTTGGGGAAGAGAGAGTTAAATCGAGACAAAAGTTCGGCTTTTCTGGCTTTTAAAGTATTCCCCAGCTGGGGTTTAAACCTCTCTTTTGAGGATTTGGGCAGGAAAGGAAACAGAATAGGAGGAAGTAGAGGTTTGGTTTTTTGACGGGTTAGCCTCAAAAAAGACCCCCCGGTCCGGGGGTTGGGTTTAAAAATCCCGGTTTTTTCAAGAACCCTTTTAAGGGGCATCTTGGTTTTCCCTCTTGACCGAGGTATAAATGAGGCTTTACTCCGGTTACTCTCCCCCAGGTCTAAAGAGAAAGGGGCAGCTCTAATCATACTGTCAAAGGGTAAGGGGTCCGTCCCACATTGAAAATGGCGTCCCATTTGCCCCTTTCTAATTTTGGACAGAAAAGATCCTGGCAAAAAATGCTTTTTAATGGCTGATAAACTTGCCTCCCGGGGGCTTTTTTTCCAGCCCCCAAAACTGTTCCGTTTCCCCCGGGCGGGAGCACCATTTTGGGGGAGTCCTTTGGGGTCCCGGGAGGCTGTGGAGCGGGGGGAGGGCAGGCCATTGGAAGGGGTTTTACACTGTCCCCGGATCAGGCAAAAAAAACTTTTTAAACGATTCCATGAGTATTTGGTCCCCTCTCCTGAGTATGGTTGGGGGGTTTGTTTAAAATTTGGGTAAAAAACACTGAAAAAAAGGGGCTGGAGGGTTTTCCCCTTGGGGAAGGGTTTGGGTTTTGGGCGGGCCTTCGAGGTGGGGTCCCGGGGTACGTCCAGGGCTGTACCTTTTGAAACCCCTTGCTATACGCTTTGCCCATCGGGCCCCCTTCCTTCGGGAAAGGCCCAGTTTGGGGGAAACCCTTGGTGGGGGTTGAGGTTTGGGCCCCGTGGGGCCCCGACGCCTTTTTTTTGAGGGTCGTGGCCTAAAGCGGACGACTTTACCCCTTTTTTGTTTCTTCCTCGGAGGAGGCAAAAATTGGGGTGATGGCGGGGGAAATTGAAAAATTTTCGGAGACATTGGGTTCCCAAGGGTCAATTTGGGAAAAAAAATGGGGAAAGTCTTTGGTTGGGAAAGGAAAAAAAACCCAAATTTTTTACCTTCTGGACACCTTCCCGGGGCCCAGACGACAATTAAGATACTGGGCAATTTAATTCGGCCGGGGGGTTACCCGGGAAGGGAAAAAAAGGGGGGGACGGGCCCAAACAATGCCCCTCGGAAAGTGGATCAGTGGAAAGGGTGGTCTTTAACCCCTTTTGGGGAGAGGTGGACTTTATCAAAACTTTTTCCCGCTCCCGTTTTTTAAAAATTTTTTGGGCAGTGTGTGGCATTTTCCAGGGTTTTTCTGGGCCCGGGTCTATATTTTGTTTTTTTCCCAAAAGTTTTGGGGAAACAGACTTAAACTGATCAAAAAGGGAGGTGAATACCGTACGAGGAGACTGGGGGTTAGGTTTGGTTTAACCTGTGGTATTTCTTTTCAAATTTTCCTTTTTAAAATCAAAAAAAGCCCCCCCCTTTGGGGCGGGGGGCTTCCCCCTCTGTGGGGGAGCCCCCCCCCCCGGGAAAAGGGGGTTTAAAATTTCCCCTTCCAGGGAATTTGGGGGTCGGAGGTCGTGTTTAAAGGGAGGGGTTCCGCGCGTCAAAGGGCAATATTCCGGCTTACGTTGCACGACCCCCGGAAAGACCCTCCGCCCATGGGGGGTGGGAAAAGAAAGGAGATTTAAGACTCTGGCCAGGAAAATCCCTGGATGAAAAGGGTTTTGTTTTACCATTTTCAGACTCCGTTTTGGGCCTCCCCAAAAATTGCCCAGGTCAGGATCTGAAAGGGGGGGTGGGTTTCATTTATTGAATTCAGCGAGGATCCCCCCGGAAAATTTTTGGGAATTTCGAACCCGGCGTGCTTCCATGGAAGCTGCCCGTCAGGGACCCAAAGTGGGAAATTTTTTAAACCCCAAAGGGCAGAAAATTTCCCTTGGGGGAATGTGGGGGGAAAGCTAGAAAAACAAAGGAAAACTTCCTCCTCCCTTGCCCCCCACAATGCAAGGGGGTGTACAAAAGGGGGGGGTGCTTCCATAAAGGGTTTGGGAGGTTTTGGGAGGCCTCTCCCTATGCGGCCCCTGGGTTTTATGGGAAAAATTCAAAGCACCAAAGGTGGTAGGGACCCGTTTAAATTTTTTCATAGTAAATTAATGGTCGATTTTTCCACTTGGTGCGCCGGTGCTTAGTGGCGACCCCGACAGGGGAAAAAAATCTTCCCGAGGGGAAGGGGTTTGGGTTTGGGAAAATTTTGGATGATCTGGGGAAGGTTTGTTCTGTGGAGTTTGAGGGTTGGGAGTCGGAGGGGAAAAGACCCTTTGGAGGGGGGGGTTTTTCCTTCAGGGTTCCCTGTTCTTTCCCGGCCCCCCTAATATCCCCGGTGGTGGGCTAATGCTTACACTTAGGGTTTTTGTTTTGTTTTTAATTTTTGGGTTTTTTTTTTTCGGTTTTAAAGGGCCCCTTTCAAAGACCGAACCGGGGCCCCTTAAAGGGGGGGGGGCAAAGGGTAGGAAAGTAAGGGGTTGTATTTTTGGTTTTTATAGTACACGTGGATTTTTAAATTTTTGTTTAGGGTTTTAAAAAACATAAGGCTATTGGTTTCGAGTTTATAAAAAAAGGGTAGTAAAAAAAAAAACAAAAAAAAAAAGGCTTTTTGATAGTTGGGGGGGGGGGGTTTAAAAAGGGGGGGGGGGGGAAATTTTTTTTTTCCCTCTTCTTCCCTTTTTCCCCTCCTCTCTCTTTTTACTTTTCTTCTTCCTCCCCTTTTTCTTCCCCCCCATTGATTACACAAACCCCCCCCCCCCTTTTTTTGGGGATCTAAAGGCCCCTTTGCCCCCCCCCCCGTGGGGGGCCTATTTTTGAGTGGGCCCTTTTCGTTTTAAAAATGACTCGTTTCCCCAAATAGCCCGGAAGTTTCTTAGCCTTACCCCGGCTCCTCGTGGGGACCCGTCCGAGCAGGCCCTGGCGGCCTCCCCTCTAATATTTGGGCCCCCCCCAATGATAGCACCCCAGGGTTTTTTGAGGGGACTGTTATGGACATAAATTTTTGTTACCTTCAATTTTTGTTTTTTTTAAAATTTCAGTCCGTTCAAACAGTGTTGCTACACTCTGGTTACCCTATTTCATTTGATTTCACCTTTTACGTGGAAATTTTACTGTTTAAAGAAAAAAATTTTTAATAAAATTTAAAATTTAAAAAAAAAAAAAAAAAAAAAAAGGGGGGGGAAAGGGGAAGGAATGAGTCTGGCCCCCCTTAGAGGGACTGAACTAAGACCTTTTGGAAACCCCTGGGAAAACCAGAATCAGGGATAAGGACTTTTAGCACTTTGGGGCTGGGGGGGGTAAAATTAGCCAGGGGTTTAAGGTATGGAAAATAGGGGGTATTTATAAAAAAAAAAAAAAAAAAAAGGGGGGGGGGGTTTTTAGATAGGTTGGGTGGGGGTTTATAAGGGGGGGAGGGAAAATGAGTTGGCCCCCCTTTTCATAAAAAATTTTATGGGAACCGAAAATCAGGGATTAAAAACTGTGGGATTGGGGTGGGTTTTTAAAAAATAGATAGGAAGGGGAAAATATCGTGTTTTTGTAAATAAATTTTAATATTTTTAAAAATTGTACAAATTGTATATGTGATATATTTTTTTTGGGGAAAATTTTTGATTAGGGTGGGCCGCAGGGGTTTTTTTAAGTAAATAAATAGGTTTGGGTTTAATGGTATAAAATGGGGGCTGGACCAGCCCCCGGGGGCCCTAATAAGTTTTGTACACATTATTGTAAATATTTGTAAGATAAACTGGTGGTTTTTTTTCATCTTCCAAAAAAAGAGTATCACTATATAAAGGGGGGGCCCCGGTTATACCGCATGCTCCCTATTTTATACAAAGGGGAAAGGCCCAGGGGGGTTTTACCAAAACATGCTTTATATCCTAAATTTCAGGAGGGCCCCGGTTATACCAGCTTTTTCCTTTTCGCTTTTTTACCCGGGGGGCCCAGGTTTTATAACAGCATTTCTCCCCTTCACTATAACGGGGGCCCCGGGTTATACCAGCATGTTCCCCTATCGCTTTTTTAAAAGGAGAGGCCCCCGGTTTTACCGCAATTTTTCCCTTCACTGGGTTTCAGGGATCCCAGGTTATACCAGCATGCTCCATATCACTATATACAGGAGATCCCCAGGTTATACCAGCATGCCCCATATCTCTATATACAGGAGATCCCCAGGTTATACCATCATGCTCCATATCACTATATACAGGAGACCCCAGGTTATACCAGCATGCTCCATATCACTATATACAGGAGAGGCCCAGGTTATACCAGCATGCTCCATATCACTATATACAGGAGATCCCCAGGTTATACCAGCATGGTCCATATCCCTGTATACAGGAGAGGCCCAGGTTATAGCGTCCTGTATACCGCACTCACCGCGTGCTTCACAGAGTAGTTCATGATGATGTAATCGTTCCCCATTGGCAGCCAGGAGCGCAGGGTGATGACGTCACGATTCTTTAACGGTTTTGGACATTTCCCTGAGGAGACAGATGGATTATTATAATGTTTCATCACCTTCAGGTTCTTACGGTCACGGCAGAAGGTACATTATATAATATAAGATCAGCTGCTGCAGAACATCTTTAAAAGGAGGAAATAGCAGTGTTATGGCTTTTCTATGAGGCACTATGGTGGCATTTGGTGCCATCTACAGTGGGGAAAAAAAGTATTTAGTCAGCCCCCAATTGTGCAGGTTCTCCCCCTTGATGAGAGGCTCCTGTAACGGACATCATAGGTCGACCTCAACTAAGACACAAAATGAGAAAACAAATTCCGAAAATCCCATTGTCTGATCTGGAAAGAATTGATTTGCAAATTATGGTGGAAAATAAGTATTTGGTCAATAATAAAAGTTCCTCTCAATCCTTTGTTCTGTCTCCTTTGTTGGCAATGACAGAGGTCGGACGTTTCTGTCCTCACAAGGTTGGCGCGCACTGTAGCTGGGATGTTGGCCCGTTCCTCCATGCAGATCTCCTCTAGAGCAGGGAGGTTTTGGGGCTGTCGCTGGGCAACACGGACTTTCAGGTTTTCTATGGGGTTGAGATCTGGAGACTGGCTAGGCCACTCCAGGACCTTGAAATGCTTCTTATGAAGCCGCTCCTTCGTTGCCCTGGCGGTGTGTGGGGGATCATTGTCATGCTGAAAGACTTAGCCACGTTTCATCTTCAATGCCCTTGCTGATGGAAGGAGGTTTGCACTCAAAATCTCACGATACCTGGTCCCATTCATTCCTTCATTTACACGGATCAGTCACCCTGATCACACATGCTTCACAGTAGGTCTGGTGTTGCCCCCCCCCCCCCCCCCCATGCTTCACAGTAGGTCTGGTTTTGCCCCCCCCCCATGCTTCACATTAGGTCTGGTGTTGCCCCCCCCCCCCCTTGTTTAAAGTAGGTCGGGGTTTTTGCCCCCCCCCCCCCCCCATGTTTCACATAGGCCCGGTGTTCCCCCCCCCCATGCTTCCTGAGGCCCCTGGGTTGCCCCCCCCCCCAGTTTCACAGTAGGCGGGGTTTTTTGCCCCCCCCCATGCTTAAACCAGAAAGGTCGGGTGTTGCCCCCCCCCCCCCGATGCTTCAAGTAGGTATGGTGCCTATTGCGATTCAGTCTTCCCACCGGGTGGAGGAAAACCATTTTTTTTTCTGTGCCCCTTCGACAGCTCTTTGGTTTTCCCACCATAGGGGTTTTTTGGGAGTGTTAAATTTTTTGAGGTTGGGGAAACAGGTGTTTTTTTATAGGGGATAAAAAGTTCAAACAGGAGCCTTTACTACGGGTAAGGGAGTGGAGGACAGGGGAGCCTTTTCAGAAGAAGTACAGGTCTGTGAACCCCAGAAATCCTCCCTTTTTTTGTGGGGGAAACCAAAATACTTATTTCCACCAAAAATTTGCAGATAAATTCTTTCCAGATCAGACAAAGGGATTTTCGGATTTGTTTCCTCTTTTTTGTCTCTTGTATTTGAGGTCGACCTATAAAGGTCAGGGGACAGGAGCCCTCATCAGGGGGAGAACTTGCACTTTTGGGGGGCCCGATAAAAACTTTTTTCCCCACTGAAATATCAGAATCTCAAAGAAGTCGTACCCCCCCCCCCCCATAATTATGTAAACTTTTGTCTTCATCTTTTTCCTGGTAAAAAACACGAGGATCTGCCCCTGATACAATGTAAAGTAGTCAGGCCCCCGGCTTGTATAAAGGGGGGAAGGGGTGTCCTCAAAAAAAACACAGACATCAATGTAAACCCCCCCTGGGGGACAAAAGTGGGGACACCCCAAAGGGACAAAAAAAGGGGGGGACCCCCCCTAAGTGACCACAAAAGGGGAGGACACCCCTAAGTATAAATGAAAAATATCAGTGCCCGGCTTGAAATCACAGGGGGGATGGGGTGTCCCAATAAACCACAGACATCAATTAAAAAACCGCGGGGGAAACAAAAGGGAGGACACCCCAAGGACCACAAAAGTGGGACACCCCTAATGACCACAAAGTAGGAAAACCCCTAAGTGACAGCAAAAGTGGGGAACACCCCTAAGTGACGAAAAAGTGAGGAACCCCCAAAATGACAATGGACAAACTGTGCCCGGGGGTCAGTATTTTGTGGGGACCCCCTTTAATTCCCAGCACGCCTTAACTCTCTTGGGCCGGGAGGCACTAGAGCTTCACATTTTGGGCAGCCACGGAATCCCCCTTCTCTCCTCCATGACGACTCACGGACCCTGGGGGATGGTAGAGACCTGGGGCCCCCCCACCTTCTTTTTTTAGGAGGCCCCACAGATCTCCATAGGCTTTGGGTTCTGGAGACCTTGGCCAGCCCCCGAACCTTTACCATCAGTCCTTTAGCAAGGCAGGGGGGGCCTTGGAGGTTTTTTGGGGTCTTATTATGGTGGACCCCCCCTGTGGCCCAGAAGGGGGGATCATGCGCTGTTTAAGGTGCCCACAGTAAAAATTTGGGCATTCAGGGGTTTCCCTCAATGACCCTGAAAGCTCCCCATAGCCCGGGAAACACTCATGCAAACCCCAAACCAAGACACTCATTTCCCCCCCCCTGCCCCGATTGTACGCAGACCCACTTGTCCCTTTTTCCCCCTTCCCGGGTTTTCCCCCCCCACACCCTGACACCAAAATGAACCAAATAAGTTTTTTCTTGGACTCATAAGACACAGGGCATGGTTTTTCCCAAACCCTGTCCCCTTTCGTTCTTGTTTTTCCCCAAACGTTTGCCGGTTTTTCTTGTATAATCATCTTTAAAAAGAGGCCCCTTTCCCCCTTGGATGACAGTCCCTGCAAAAACTATGGATGCATTTTGCCCGGGGTATGGGCTGAATTATTTTGAGGACACCACCTCCCCCGTGGGTACAAACCGGCACTGACTACTTTTCAATTTTTTTATCACCTTTGGGGTGTCCTCACTTTTGTCCCCACTTTGGGGGGTCCCCCACTTTTTTCCCCCCCATTTTTAAAATTGATTTCTGTGTTATTTTTAGGACACCCCATCCCCTGTGATACAAGCCCGGGACTGACACCTTACAAATTTTATCAGGGTCAGATCCTCAGTGTTGTCCCACGAAAAGATAGAAGACAATATGTACAAATATGTAAGGGGTTGGGCCTCACTTTTTTTTGGTCAATTAAAGGGTTTTCCTCACTTTGCTGTTTCCCAAAAATTTTGGGGGGTTCCCCCACTTTTTCGTCACTTAGGGTGGGCCCCCACTTTTTGCTGTGACTTAGGGGTGCCCTCCCTTTGGGTGTGACTTTGGGGGGGCACCACCCTTTTTCTGTCACATAGGGGGGTCCCCCACTTTTGTCCCCACGGTTTTGACATTGATGCTGTTTTTTGAGGACACCCCATCCCCCGTGAACAAACCCCGGGCACTGCTACTTTTCATGTAACACTTAGGGGGCCCCCCACTTTTTTCTGTCACTTAGGGGTGCCCTCATTTTGCTGTGAACCCTTTGGGGGGCCCTCACTTTTTCTGTGAACCCAAAGGGGGGCACCCACTTTTTCTGTCACATAGGGGGGTTTTCCCCAATTTTTGTCCCCACGGGTTTAAAAACATTGAGTTGTTATTTTTTTAGGACACCCCATCCCCCGTGAAACAAAACCGGGCACCCGAAAATAAATTTTTTTTGTATCACTTTGGGGTGTCCTCACTTTTGCTGTCACTTTGGGGGCCCTCACTTTTTTCTGTGACTTAGGGTGCCCTCACTTTTGCTGTGAAATTAGGGGTGCCCCCCACTTTTGCTGCCCCATAGGGGTGTCCTCACTTTTTGTCCCCCCCCGGGTTAGACATTGATGTCTGAGAAAAATTTAGGACAAACCCCCTCCCCCTGTGATACAACCGGGCACTGACTACTTTAAAATTGTATCACTTAGGGATGTCCTCCCCTTTTTTGGGCACTTAGGGGGTTCCCACTTTTTTTGGTCAATTAGGGGGGTTTCCTCACTTTTGCTGTACCTTAGGGTGACCTCACTTTTGTTTCTCTTAGGGGTGTCCTCACTTTTGGGGGTCCCCTTAGGGGGGGTTTCCCCACTTTTGTCCCCACGGGTTTGAAAATTGATTCTGTGTTATTTTGAGGACACCCCCTCCCCCTGTGATAAAAAGCCGGGCACTTACTACTTTACATTGTATCAGGGTCAGATCCTCAGTGTTTTCCCAAAAAGGGAAAAATAAAAAGACAAAATGTACAAATATGTAAGGGTTGGGCCCCCCACTTCTGCAGATACGTTTTAAAAATGAGGGGGTTTTACTTACTTCTGTAAAAAAACTAAATTATGTTAAAAAGCGAGGACCACCCCAACATACAAGGTCTCCACAAGAAATACTCGTAAAAAAATTTTTTAACACAGGCGTAATATCCAATATCTGCATTCACTGTCAGTTTCCCAATATCAAAAGTCTCGATGACGTTTGTGTCCCATTTCTTTCGGTATTCCACGTCGTGGAGGACGTCGTAGAGTACCTCAGCGGATATGTCCTTACACCCCCAAGCGGCAAATGCGAGAGAAAAATAGGGCAGAGTGATGTCACAGTATACAAGGAAACCCATATTCCCCCCCCAGCACTTTCAGAGCAAATAGGGGAGGTGATTTTCAAAAGTATACAGAGGGCCTATATCCCATCAGCACTGCAAAAAGAAGATAGGGGGAGAGTGATGTCACATAACCCAAAACCTATAACCCCCAGCCCCTGCAGAGACAAATGGGCAGAAGGGTGTCACAGTAAAACAGAAAACCCCATATCCCATCAGCACTGCAGAGAGAAGATAGGGCAGAGTGATGTCACAGTATACAGAGGACCTATATCCCATCAGCACTGCAGAGACAAGATAGGGCAGAGTTTATTCACAGGGAAAGGACCTATACCCCTCACACCCGCAGAGAGAAGATAGGGCCCCCGTGATGTCACAGAAACAGGGGGACCTATAAACCCATCACCCCTCAGAACAAATAGGGCAGAGTGATGTCACAGTATACAGAGGACCTATATCCCATCAGCACTGCAGAGACAAGATAGGGCAGAGTGATGTCACAGTATACAGAGGACCTATATCCCATCAGCACTGCAGAGACAAGATAGGGCCCGAGTGATTCACAGTATACCAAAGGGCCAATATCCCATCAGCACTGGGAAGACAAGAAAAAGGGCAGAGTGATGCAAAGTATACCGAAAGGGCCTATATCCCACAGCACGCAGAGACAAAATAAGGGGAGAGTGATGTCCCCAAAATATACAGAGGACCTATATCCCATCAGCACTGCAGAGACAAGATAGGGCATAGTGATGTCACAGTATACAGAGGAAACCAAAATCCCCCTCAGCACGGGAGACAAGACATAGGCAGTGGAAAGGGCACCCCTATAAATTCACAGTATACAGAGGACCTATATCACATCAGCACTGCAGACATGACATAGGGCAGTGATGTCACCATATATAGTCACAGTATACAGAGGACCTATATCACATCAGCACTGCAGACACGACAAGGGCATGAGTCAAGTCTACAGAGGGCCTATATCCCATCCACTGCAACACGAAAAGGGGCAGTGATTCACAGTCTACAGAGGTCCTATATCCCATCAGCACTGCAGACACGACATAGGGCAGTGATGTCACAGTCTACAGAGGGCCTATATCCAATCAGCACTGCAGACACGACATAGGGCAGTGATGTCACAGTATACAGAGAGACTATATCCCATCAGCACTGCAGACACGACAAGGCATGATGTCACCAAAATAACAGAAATACAGAGGACCTATATCCCATCAGCACTGCAGAGATCACATAGGGCAGTGATGTCTCTATACATAGTCACAGTATACAGAGGATCTATATTCAGTCAGCACTGATTTGTGACACTAGTGGAAGAGGAGCGGCTGTGACAACCCGACAAATTGTTGTCTCCTTATTAGGGAATCCATAAACCCCCCTTCATGGTCATCCCCTATCTCTGGTCCTGGCGTGCACCTGGAAAAAAACCCCCTGATAATCTATAAAGTGGAGCTGCCCTCTAAATGTAGAGGTTCCTCCGGGGGATTCAGGCTGAGATCTGCAGGGCTCTGCATTGGTATAATCTGGGGATTACCGCCTCTGTATCAATGCGCTAATCTGGTTAGCGGTGTAATCCCCCTGTTTTTGGGGAAAGCGTAAACTTCACTGCACGGATTCCTGAAAAGGGTGGATCCAGATATTGAACCTGAGCTGCAGGGAGTGTGAGAAAGCATTAGATTGTAAGCTCTTCTGTCCACGAGCCCCATTGTAGCCACAGCTGGTGCATATACTGTATACTGGGGCGATCCATATAGTGACCCCCCTGCTGTCAGGTATATACGGTATACTGGACAAAATTTTTTAGAGACCCCCCTCTGTCAGGGATATATGTATACTGGACTAAAGAAAAAAACCCCCCTTCTTCAGGGATTCTGTATTCCGGGACTATCTGTATAGAGACCCCCTCCCCTGCTGTCAGGTATATACTGTATACTGGGACTAACTAAGAGACCCCCCCCCTGTCCCCGGTATAACGTATACCGGGACTATTGTATAGTGACCCCCCTGTGTCAGGTAATTGAAAATTCCGGGGCATCTGTAAGGACCCCCCTCCCCTGCTGTCAGGTATAAACTGTATCTGGGGCC
>JAODAL010061137.1:0-20503 GCA_025379985.1 Phyllomedusa bahiana | reverse complement strand
ATGGTTGGGGAGGTTGTGGTGTTTTTTCCCTTTGGGGGTGGGGGGCTGGGGTGTTTTACATTTTGGCTGGTGGAGGTTGTGGTGATTTAGCATCATGGCTGGTGGAGGTTGTGGTGATTTAGCATCATGGCTGGTGGAGGTTGTGGTGATTTAGCATCATGGCTGGTGGAGGTTGTGGTGATTTACCATCATGGCTGGTGGAGGTTGTGGTGATTTAGCATCATGGCTGGTGGAGGTTGTGGTGATTTAGCATCATGGCTGGTGGAGGCTGTGGTGATTTAGCATCATGGCTGGTGGAGGCTGTGGTATGAGAGTTTACTCAGTAGGCTCGGTGCGAGGTACTATGTTGGTTGATTTATCATCATGGCTTGTGGAGGTTGTGGTGATTTATCATCATGGCTGGTGGAGGTTGTGGTGAATTTAAATATCAATGGTGGTGGAGGTATGTGGTGATTTAGTATAATGGAGGTGCGGTTCGTGGTGATTTAGCATCATGGCTGGTGGAGGCTGTGGGGATTTATCATCATGGCTGGTGGAGGCTGTGGTGATTTAGCATCATGGCTGGTGGAGGTTGTGGTGATTTAGCATCATGGTTGGTGGAGGTTGTGGTGATTTACCATCATGGCTGGTGGAGGCTGTGGGGATTTAGTATCATGGCTGGTGGAGGTTGTGGTGATTTAGCATCATGGCTGGTGGAGGTTGTGGTGATTTACCATCATGGCTGGTGGAGGCTGTGGTGATTTAGCATCATGGCTGGTGGAGGTTGTGGTGATTTAGCATCATGGTTGGTGGAGGTTGTGGTGATTTACCATAATGGCTGGTGGAGGCTGTGGGGATTTAGTATCTTGTCTTGGTGGAGGTTCGTGGTTGATTTAGAATCAGGGCTGGGTGGGGTTGTTGGTGATCTTAGCTCATCATGGCTGGTGGAGGTTGTGGTGATTTAGCATCATGGCTGGTGGAGGTTGTGGTGATTTAGCATCATGGTTGGTGGAGGTTGTGGTGATTTCTTCTAATGGCTGGTGGAGGTTGTGGTGATTTAGCATCATGGCTGGTGGAGGTTGTGGTGATTTCTTCTAATGGCTGGTGGTGGCATATATGTGAATTTACACATCATGGTGGTGGAGGCTTGGGGATTTAGTATCTTGCTGGTGGAGGTTGTGGTGATTTAGCATCATGGCGGGTGGAAGGTTGTTGGTGATTTATCATCATGGATGGTGGTGCTGTGGGGATTTAGCATCATGGCTGGTGGAGGCTGTGGTGATTTAGCATCATGGCTGGTGGAGGTTGTGGTGATTTATCATCATGGCTGGTGGAGGTTGTGGTGATTTAGCATCATGGCTGGTGGAGGTTGTGGTGATTTAGCATCATGGCTGGTGGAGGCTGTGGGGATTTAGCATCATGGTTGGTGGAGGTTGTGGTGATTTCTTCTAATGGCTGGTGGAGGTTGTGGTGATTTCTTCTAATGGCTGGTGGAGGTTGTGGTGATTTAGCATCATGGCTGGTGGAGGTTGTGGTGATTTAGCATCATGGCTGGTGGAGGCTGTGGTGATTTACCATCATGGCTGGTGGAGGCTGTGGTGATTTAGCATCATGGCTGGTGGAGGTTGTGGTGATTTACCATCATGGCTGGTGGAGGCTGTGGTGATTTAGCATCATGGCTGGTGGAGGCTGTGGTGATTTACCATCATGGCTGGTGGAGGTTTTGGTGATTTAACATCATGGCTGGTGGAGGTTGTGGTGATTTAACATCATGTTTGGTGGAGGTTGTGGTGATTTCTTCTAATGGCTGGTGGAGGTTGTGGTGATTTAGCATCTTTTTTTCATGTTGGTCGGCAGGCTGTGGGATTAGCGGTCATGAGCTCGGTGGAGGTTGTGGTGATTTAGCATCATGGCTGGTGGAGGCTGTGGTGATTTACCATCATGGCTGGTGGAGGTTTTGGTGATTTACCATCATGGCTGGTGGAGGCTGTGGTAATTTACCATCATGGCTGGTGGAGGCTGTGGGGATTTAGCATCATGGCTGGTGGAGGTTGTGGTGATTTCTTCTAATGGCTGGTGGAGGTTGTGGTGATTTCTTCTAATGGCTGGTGGAGGCTGTGGTGATTTAGCATCATGGCTGGTGGAGGTTGTGGTGATTTAGCATCATGGCTGGTGGAGGTTGTGGTGATTTAGCATCATGGCTGGTGGAGGTTGTGGTGATTTAGCATCATGGCTGGTGGAGGTTGTGGTGATTTAGCATCATGGCTGGTGGAGGTTGTGGTGATTTAGCATCATGGCTGGTGGAGGTTGTGGTGATTTAGCATCATGGCTGGTGGAGGTTGTGGTGATTTAGCATCATGGCTGGTGGAGGTTGTGGTGATTTAGCAATCATGGTTTTGGTGGAGGTTGTGGTGATTAGCATTCTGGTTAGGTTTGGACGGTAGTGGTTAATTTACCATCCATGGCTGTGGAGGCTTTTGGGGAATTAGTATCATGGATGGTGGAGGTTGTGGGGATTTAGTATAATGGGTGGTGGAGGTTGTGAGTGATTTACCATCATGGATGGTGGAGGCTGGTTGTGGAGGGATTTAGTATCATGGCTGTGGAGGTTGTGGTGATTTAGTATCATGGCTGGTGGAGGCTGTGGGGATTTAGCATCATGGCTGGTGGAGGCTGTGGGGATTTACCATAATGGCTGGTGGAGGCTGTGTTGATTTAGCATCTGGCTAGGTCGGAGGCTGTGGTGATGTTTGCATCTGGCTGGTGGAGTTGTTTTTGAGGATTTAGTATCATGGCTGGTGGAGGTTGTGAGGATTTAGCATCATGGGACTGGTGAGATGGTATGTGGTGATTTGAGTATCTGGTGGTGAGGTGTATGGTAAATTTACCATCAATGGTGTGGAGGCTGTGGGATTTAGTATTCATGGTGTGGTGGGGTTGTGAGGGATTTAGCATCATGGCTGGTGTAGGTTGTGTGTGGTGATTTAGTATTCATGGTGGTGGAGGGTTGTGGTGATTTAGCATCATGGTGGGGGAGGTTGTGGTGTTGATTTAGCATCATGGCTGGTGGAGGCTGTGCGGATGTCGCATCATGGCTGGTGGAGGTTGTGAGGATTTAGCATCATGGTTGGTGGAGGTTGTGGTGATTTACCATCATGGCTGGTGGAGGCTGTTGGGATTTAGTATCATGGCTGGTGGAGGCTGTGTTTGATTTTAGCATCCATGGCTGGCTGGAGGTTGTGGTGATTTTAGGCATCATGGCATGGTGGTGTTGTGGTGATTTAGCCATCATGGATGGTGGAGGTGTTGTTGATTTTGCATCATGGGCTGGTGGAGGTTGTTGGGAGATTTAGGCATCATGGCTGGTGGAGGAGTGGTGATTTTAGCCCATCATGGCTTTGGTGGAGGTTGTGGTGATTTAGCATCATGGCTGGTGGAGGTTTGTGTTGATTTTTTAGCATCATGGTCTGGTGGAGGCTGTGGGGTTGATTTAGCATCATGGACTGGGGTGAGGTTGTGGGTGGTGTTAGCATCTGTGTGTATGGTGGAGGTTGTGGTGATTTAGAATCATGGTCGGTGATATGGAGGTTGTGGTTGATTTAGCACCATATGGCTCTGTGGACTGGCTGTGGTGATCGCGATAGTTCATGGCTTCTGGTGCGAGGTGTGTGCGTGACTTATCATCATGGCTGGTGGAGGTTGTGGTGATTTAGCATCATGGCTGGTGGAGGTTGTGGTGATTTAGCATCATGGCTGGTGGAGGTTGTGGTGATTTAGCATCATGGCTGGTGGAGGTTGTGGTGATTTAGCATCATGGCTGGTGGAGGCTGTGGGGATTTAGTATCATGGCTGGTGGAGGTTGTGAGGATTTTAGGCTTCATGGATGGTGGAGGTTTGTGGTTGATTTAGATTCATGGATGGTGGAGGTTGTGGTGATTTGAGTATCATGGCTGGGGGATGGTTGTGGTGATTTAGTATCATGGCCTAGGTGGAGGTTGTGGGGATTTAGTATCTTGGGTGGTGGAGGTTGTTGGTGATGTTTAGTATCATGCTGAGTTGGAGGTTGTGAGTGATAGCATCTATGGATGGTGGAGGTTTGTGGTGAATTTATCTTCATGGCTGGTGGAGGCTGTGGGGATTTAGCATCATGGCTGGTGGAGGTTGTGGTGATTTAGCATCATGGCTGGTGGAGGTTGTGGTGATTTAGTATCATGGCTGGTGGAGGTTGTGGTGATTTAGCATCATGGCTGGTGGAGGTTGTGGTGATTTCTTCTAATGGCTGGTGGAGGTTGTGGTGATTTAGCATCATGGCTGGTGGGAGGTTTTTGATGGTGTGAATTTAGATCATGGCTGGTGGGGTTGTGTGATTTAGCTCAATGTGGTGGAGACGTGGAGGTTGTGGTGATTTAGCATCATGGCTGGTGGAGGGTGTGGTGATTTAGCATCATGGCTGGTGGAGTTTGTGGTGATATATCATCATGGCTGGTGGAGGCGGTGTTGATATAGCATGCTGGCTTGTGGAGTCAGTGGTGATTTAGCATCATGGCTGGTTGGATGCGTTGTGGTGATTTTAGCATCTTGGCTGGTGGAGGATGTGGGATTTAGTATAGCATGGCTGTGGAGGCTTGTGGTGATATATAGCATCATGTGCTGGTGGTGGAGGCTGTGTTGATTTTCAGCCATTCATGGTGTGGAGGTTCTGTGGGGGGATTTAGTACCATGGCTGGTTGAGGTTGTGAGGAGTTTAGCATCATGGCTGGTGGAGGTGTGAGGATTAGCAACATGCTGGTGGTTGATTTTAGCAGCTGGGTTGGTTGTAAGGCTAACTGTGGTTGTGTGTGTTGTATCAAGGCTTGTGGAGTGTGTTTTTGTTGTGTGATTTGAGCATCATGGTCTGGTGGATGGGTTGTGGTGATTTAGCAGCATGGGTGGTGGAGGTTTGGTGATCTTACCATAATGGCTGTTTGGAGGGATTTGGGATTTTAGCCATCATGGCTGGTGGAGGTTGTGAGGGATTTAGATCAAGGTGGTGGTGTGGTTTGTGTGAGGATTTAGCATCATGGCTGGTGGAGGTTGTGGGGATTTAGCATCATGGCTGGTGGAGGTTGTGGTGATTTAACATCATGGCTGGTGGAGGCTGTGGTGATTTATCATCATGGCTGGTGGAGGGCTGTGGGAGATTTAGCAATCATTGCTGGTGGAGGTTGTGGAGATTTAGCATCATGGCTGGTGGAGGCTGGGGGATTTAGCATCTTGGCTGTGGAGCTGTGGTGATTTAGCATCATGACTGGTGGAGGTTGTGGTGATTTACCATCATGGCTGGTGGAGGCTGTGGTGATTTAGCATCATGGCTGGTGGAGGCTGTGGTGATTTAGCATCATGGCTGGTGGAGGTTGTGGTGATTTAGCATCATGGCTGGTGGAGGTTGTGGTGATTTAGCATCATGGCTGGTGGAGGCTGCGGGTGATTTGAGAATCTTGGATGGTGGAGGTTGATGGTGATTTTGCATCTGGCTGCGTGGAGGTTGTGGTGATTACCATCATGGCTGGGGAGGGTGTGGTGATTTAGCATCATGGCTGGTGGAGGCTGTGGGGATTTAGTATCATGGCTGGTGGAGGTTGTGGTGATTTACCATCATGGCTGGTGGAGGTTGTGGTGATTTATCATCATGGCTGGTGGAGGCTGTGGTGATTTAGCATCATGGCTGGTGGAGGTTGTGGTGATTTAGCATCATGGCTGGTGGAGGTTGTGGTGATTTAGCATCATGGCTGGTGGAGGTTGTGGTGATTTAGCATCATGGCTGGTGGAGGCTGTGGTGATTTAGCATCATGGCTGGTGGAGGTTGTGGTGATTTAGCATCATGGCTGGTGGAGGTTGTGGTGATTTAGCATCATGGCTGGTGGAGGTTGTGGTGATTTAGCATCATGGCTGGTGGAGGTTGTGGTGATTTAGCATCATGGCTGGTGGAGGTTGTGGTGATTTAGTATCATGGCTGGTGCAGTTCTCGCTGGTTGAGAGGACCATCATGGACCCTTTAGATCCTATCACACAGAGATGCCGCTGCTCTCGGAAGGTTGATGCTTTTTGTTCTTCTGTATCATCTGTATGGACAATTATGTCAATGGCCGCACCCAGATGACTGATAAACACTGGTGCGGCCCTGATTACCAGAGGTAGACACTGGGATGAACAGATGTGGAGACCGGGCGTCCGTGCCCAGCTCTGACCTGGAGGGATTTTCATTACCTCTGATTAAACAGCAGCTAATTAGAGAGCCGGCTTCTCAGTTGAGTGTGAAATGACGTCCAGGGAGGGGGTTATGTGTGGGAGTCAGCCCCTTCTTTTGTCCATTATGCTCAGTGAATCACCTAACACAAGCCATTCCCTCCTGTTATCGGCTGGTGGATCAATAGGCAATGTCTTTGTCACTGAGTTGTTCAATGCCGTCCTTCACAGAATTCCAGTCCAAGCAGAGAAGGGGCACTCAGTACCCATCTGGAGGGTGTTGGGCCCTAGGGTGGGGTTGTTCCTGGGGTCGGTTATCACCCTATACAATTACTGTACATGTACTAGATTCGACTCATTCTTCTTGTTCTGTCTCTCAGTGGCTCCAGTGGGTGCTTCCGTGGATTTACCTCTGCTGTATCTGTGTCCGAGCTGGGCTCTGGACAACATTCAGGCCGGGCCTTACTACATATAGAAACCGTCCTGTATTTGGTCCACAGGTGTTGGATTTCGGGTGGCCAGACCTGCACGCTCCAGCACTTGAGAAGGTTTGCAGCATCTGTAAAGCAATGGACACCTGGCTGAACGCAGATCCTGCACAAGTTGTGTTTTGTCATCCACCGTGAATCGCAATAACGTAAGTGGTTGACTGGTTGCCTGAGCATAGGTCCAGCCACTGTCTTACCCATATGTCCCCCATACGGGGCACCAGGGCAAACCTGCCCATGTGTCCAATCGGTAGATTGGGTAGGTGGCAGGGCCATCGTCCTGTGGGCATAGCAATGCATCAAGCCCTACACCAAGCATCCAACTCAGTCTGTCCTCTAGAGCCTGACGATTACCAACCATGCAGGCTCCTCCAGCAGACCAGCGCCGGGTGACGTTTCCAGGGTCCCAGATAGCTCGGGTCCTAAATAGTTAGGGCCCCATCCCTAATAGTGGCCGCTTTAATTGGAACAGAACGAAGAAGAAGGAAATTCACCTGTACCCATTCCCTGGACAAGCAGCAGGACCCCCGGGACAAGCAGCAGGACCCTGGGTAGTCAAGCAAGCTAGGGACCCCCTGGACAAGCAGCAGGAGACCCTGGAGTATAGCATGCTAGGACCCCCGGTGACAAGCAAAGAAGGACCCCCTGGGGACAAGCAGATGACCCTCCTGGACAGCAGCAGGAGACCTACTCGGACAAGCAGCAGGACCCCCGGGACAAGCAGCAGGACCCCCGGGACAAGCAGCAGGACGCCCTGGACAAGCAGCAGGACGCCCTGGACAAGCAGCAGGACCCCCTGGATAAGCAGCAGGACCCCCTGGACAAGCAGCAGGACCCCCGGGACAGCGCAGGACCCCCTGGCACAAAGCAGCGGAGACCCTGGACAAGCAGCAGGACCCCCTGGACAAGCAGCAGGACCCCCTGGACAAGCAGCAGGAGACCCTGGACAAGCAGCAGGAGACCCTGGACAAGCAGCAGGACCCCCTGGATAAGCAGCAGGACCACCTTGGATAAGCAGAGAGACCCCCGGGGGTCAAGCAGCAGGACCCACCCGGGACAAGGCAGCAAGCAGGAGGACCATGGACAAGCATCAGGAGCCCCTGGACAAGCAGCAGGACCCCCTGGACAAGCAGCAGGACCCCCTGGACAAGCAGCAGGACCCCCTGGACAAGCAGCAGGACCCCCTGGATAAGCAGCAGGACCCCCGGGACAAGCAGCAGGACCCCCTGGAACAGAGCAGTAGGACCAACGGACAAGCAGAAGGACCACTCTGGACATGCGCTGGACCGGGATGAGACCTGTCACAGGCAGCAGCACCCTGTGATCTCATCAGGCCACCTGTGTCAGGCTTAACGCAATGTGCGGCTACAAAGCTGATGGCTTCTATAAGTGTTCAATGGGCAAACAGGAAGATGAACAACACTGATCCAGGTATCAAGAACATGTCCTGGGCTCCTAGAACCTCCAACCGCCCGGGGCCCCTGTGCTTGAGGAGCCCTGAGGCAACTGCCTAGTGTGCTCAATGGATAAGACGGCGCTCGAGGGTAGCCCTGCTAGGGAGGGGACCTCGGTCAGTAGACATTTATTGGGGGGGGGGGGAAAAAAACATAAAGGGCACAGGTCTTTATGCAGGAACATTTTGGGCCACATTGTATGAAACTGTTTAGGTTCTAAAACTCACTTTTTGCCTGTAGGTTATATGGGAAAAAAAAGTTGAGTGTAGACCTAAAACCGTTTTCCATTACATGTGGCCCAAAATGTCTGCAGTGAAGACCTCAAGGTCAACAGGGTCAACTAAAAAACAAACAGCTACAACCCAGCCTCAGATGCTCAGCACCAGGACCCGCTCCGGACTCTCTAAATAATCCGATCATGTTTCAGGGACTCTCCTGATGTGTTGGTCTCATTTTCAGGGAATACAGTTTTGGCCGGGATACTGCGGGAGTGGTGGGTTGCAGCGTACAGATGCTATTACAGCAACATATCTCTGGATAGGTACGTGCCAGGGAAGGAGCCTTTGTCGTCGATTAAAAAACAAAAGTAGAGGGGTTTCTGACAACCCTGAATTCTGGATTGTGCATACACTGTCCTTTCTATTCCCCTGCTATACTGTCCTGCTATGCTGTCCAGCTATACTGCCCTGCTATACTGCCCTGCTATACTGTCCTGCTATACTGCCCTGCTATACTGTCCTGCTATGCTGTCCAGCTATTATGCCCTGCGCTGTATACGCCCTTGCTATATCTGCCCTGGTTACTGTCCTGTACTATACTGCCCACTGCTCATACAATCTTTCTCTCCCACCCACCTCTATATAGTCCTTTGTGTTGTCTTGTTTTTGTTCTTCATTATACTCCCCTGACTATAATTGTCTGGCTTTACAATATTCTTGTGGTTGTCTTCTTATTGTTCTTCTATACTGCCCTGCTATACTGTCCTTCTGTACTGCACTGCTATAATGTCCTTCTATGTTGTCCTTCTATATTGCCCTGCTATACTGTACTTCTATACTGCACTGCTATTTTGTCCTTCTATGTAGTCCTTCTATAGAGTCCTTCTATCTTGTCCTTCTATACTCTTCTTCTATAATATCCTTCATTCCAGCCTTCTATACTCTTCTTCTATACTATCCTTCATTCCAGCCTTCTATACTCTTCTTCTATACTGTCCTTCTATACTGTCTTTCTATGTTGCCCTGCTATACCATCCTTCTTTACTGCACTGCTATACTGTCCTTCTATGTTGTCCTTCTATATTGCCCTGCTATACTGTACTTCTATACTGCACTGCTATACTGTTCTTCTATGTAGTCCTTCTATCTTGTCTTTCTATACTCTTCTTCTATACTGTCATTCTATATTGTCCTTCTATACTATCCCGCTATACTGTCCTTCTTTATTGTTCTTGTATAATATCCTTCTACACTCTCCTTCTCTATTGTCCTTCTATAACACTGTGAGTAACCACTGTTACTTTTGGAGGTGTCTTTGATGTGGGTGGTATCGGGGTTGGAGCTGGGTTAGGATCTCACACCCGGTGCAGGGTCAGTCACTGTGACACCTCCTGCTGCTCTCCACCTGATAGGGGAGACCTGAGGAGAGGTTATTGTGGTTAATGGCCGGGAGATCTCCCATAGAAACAGAGGAGCGGTGTTCAATCCAAAATAGCTGCTCAGTGGTTTTTGTTACAAATGGATCTAATGAGATATCCACAGTCAAGTCACATTATTATGACCACTTCCTATTTTCATCTGCACACTGATTCCTCGTGCTGTCATGGGTAAAAAGGGCAATTTATAAGAGTTGCAGAAAGGATTTGATACTCACCTCTTCTAACCCTTACTGTCGTATGGGGCTCCGGAGAGCAGACGGGATGTCACTGCCACCTTCTGCTAACCCTACTGTGTATGGGGCCTCGGATGCAGACGACATGGTCGACCTCTGCTTAACTTACTGTGATGTGGGGCCCCGGAGCAGGACGGGGATGCTCCACTGTACCTCTGCTAACCTTACTGTGTTTGTGGGGCCCGGTAGCAGACGGGTGTCACTTGGTGTCCTCTTGGCTAACCCTATCTGTGTAGTGGGGCCCTGTGAGGTCAGATGGATGTCACTGCACTCTGCTAACCCTACTGTGTATGGGGCCCCGGGAGCAGACGGATGTACTGCAATTCTGCCTAACCCTACTGTGTATGGGGCCCGGGAGCATACGCATTGTCACTGCACCTCTGCTAACCCACTACTGTGTTATGGGGCACGGAGCAGACGGATATCACTGCCACCTCTGCTAACCCTACTGTGTATGGGGCCTGCGAGCAGACGGATGTTCCCACTGCCCTCTGCTAACCTTACTGTGTTTGGAGCCCCGGAGCAGACGGATGTCAATGAAACTCTTGCTAACCACCTAATGTGTATGGGGCCATAGAGCAGAGGAATGTCACTGCACCTGTCTGCTAACCCTACTGTGTATGGGCCCCGGAGCAGTCGCGATTGTCACTGCACTCTGCTAACCCTACTGTGTAAGGGGCCCGGTGAGGACCGGATGTCAACTGCACTATGCTAACCCTATGTTTTGGGGCACACGGTGCAGACAGATGTCACTGCACCTACTGCTAACCCTACTGTGTATGGGCTCCCGGGGAGCAGACGGATGTCACTGCCCCTCTGCCTAACCCTACTGTGTAAGGGCGCCCGGAGCAGACACGATGTCACTGCACCTCTGCTAAACCTTACTGTGTATGGGCCACCGGAGCAGACGGATGTCACGTGCACCTCTGCTAACCCTACTGTAGTATGGGCCCCGGAGCAGACGGATGTCACTGCACTCTGCTAACACCTACTGTTTATGGCGGCCAGCGGAGCAGAAGGATTGTCCACTGACCTCGCTAACCCACTGTTTATGGGGCCCCGGAGCAGACAGATGTCACTGCACCTCTGCTAACCCTTACTGTGTATGGGGCCCCGGAGCAGGACAATGTCACTTGCACCTCTCTAACCCTACTGTGTATGGGGGCCCCGAGCAGCGGATGTCTACTGCACCTCTTCGCTAAACCCTACTTGTGTATGGGGCCCAGGAGCTGACAGATGTCACTACCACCTCTGCTAAACCATACTGTAGTATGGGGCCCCGGAGCAGACGGATGTCACTGCACCTCTACCTTAACCCTTATGTGTCTGGGGCCCAGGTGTTGACGGATGTCACTTGCCACTCTGCTAACCCTACTGTGTATGGGGCCCGGAGCAGACGGATGTCACTGCACCTCTTGCTAACCACTACTGTGTATGGAGCTGGAGCAGACGGATGGCAATGCTACCTCTGCTGAACCATTACTGTGTATGGGGCCTGGAGCAGTCGGATGTCACTGCACCTCTGCTAACCCTACTGTGTATGGGGCACCTGGAGCAGACGGTTGTCAACTGCACTCTGCTAACCCTACTGTGTATGGGGCCCTGCAGCAGACGAATGTCACTGCACCTCTGCTAACAAAGCTGCATTGGCAGAAAAGGCTTCAGTTTTCCTGGCAGTATTGGAATTAGACTCTGCTGATTGGTAAAGGGTTATTTTCTCCGATAAGTCACATTTTCAGCTTCATGGAATGGATGGAGGTTGACATGTCAGGTGAGAAACATCAGAATAAAAACACCCTGCAACCATTGCTGGAAGCCCTGGAAACTAGAACACATGCTGGTGGCAGTAGTGTTTTGGTCTGGGCGATGCCGGGATCCTAGGCAGTCACCTACCTTCCCTTCCCCGCCATCCTGGCCCTGCTCACAGGAGCCCCATCTAGACTGTGGCCCCTCACACAGCTTATAATGGGTTCTGCATACATAGACTATGTTGATCCAGGTTGTCTTTGTTCTACAGTAGTAGCAATGTGGGTGCAGTAGTTGCAATCGGACCTGTGTCCTGGCATAGGGGGACTCAATGGGTTCCTCTGTTCCATATGAAGAATCGGGTACTATAAGTGACACAATATATTGGGGGTCCTGTTAGAGATTTTGCATTGGGGCCCAAGATCTTCAGTCCAGGGCCGGTGGGCTCTGCACAGGTTTGGTGCTGGTGCTGGTTCTGCATACACAGGTTCTTGGGTCATAGGACAAGGTTTGACCCAGCTATAAACTTCACATCCCATTAAAAGGAATCATGTTAGTGGGTGGAGCCTTCCTAGGGGGAGGAGCTTCCCCGTGGTGCATATATGATATACTTTCTGACCTTCTGACCCTCTTGGTTTCATATGACCCCAATAACTTGTGTCTCGTCCCACAGTGCAGATCAGGCCCTGGACAGATTCGCCATGAGACGATTTTACGAAAGCAAAAGTCCTCCCCTGTGGGGTCAGCGTACCAGGAAGCGGTCCAGTGTCACATCCGAGGTGCATTACCTGTTAAACGGGTAGACACAACCATCGCAGAAGGATAGGATTTTAAAAAACAAAATTACATATAAAATCTTATTCTTTTCTAGCTGTGATAGTAAAATGATAAAACTCATGAATGAGCTATTCTCTCTTTACTGCTGCTGCTGCTTATCTCTTTATAGTCTTATTACAGATAGTAGGTAATGACATAATGAGGGCTCTATTGTTGTCTCAACAGGGATAGATAAGATTAGACCAGACTGACAACGCAATGAAAAGAGCAACACAAGACAGGATAGAATCAGCAGAGTGGAATAAGCTAATTTTGCTGCTGCTTAACTCTTTTTAGTCTAATTACAAATAGTAGATAATGACATAATGATTGCTCTATTGCTCTTTGGACAGGGATAGATAAGATTAGTCTAGACTGCAGGGCAATGACAACATCAGTACATGAAAGGATAGAATCAGCAGAGTGGAATAAGCTAATTTTGCTGCTGCTCAGCTCTTTGTAGTCTCATTACAAATGTTAGATCATGACATAATGATTGCTCTATTGTCTCTCTGGACAGGGATAGATAAGATTAGACTAGACTGCAGGGCAATGGCAAGAGCAATACCTGAAAGGATAGAACCAGCAGAGTGGTCTAATTTAACTCTTCCACATTGGTGCGCTTATGCTCTATGTTGTAGTATCTTAATTAGAAATAGTAGGTAATAATCCGCGTTGATGACTCTGTTGTTCTCCTGGACAGCAGGATGCTCAAGTATAGAACTAGAGTATGACAAGAGCAGTATATGAAAGGATAGATTCAACAGAGTGGTCTAATTTCACTTTATTGTAGATGTTGCTTATCTCTATGTAGTCTTATTAGAAATAGTAGGTAATGACAATGATTGATCTCTTGTTCTCTGGACAGGTATCGATAAGATTAGACTAGAATGACAAGATCAATACATGAAAAGAAATGTTCAGCAAAGTGGTCTAATTTCACTTTACTGTTGGTGCTGTAATCTCATTACAAATAGTAGGTAATAACTCGCTATTGATTGGCTCTTATTTGTTGTCTATGGACAGGGAAAAAAAACAAGATTAGGACTAGACCACAGGGCAATAAAACGAGTCATACGTACATGGGTCAATCTCTTTTTTGTACTGGGGAGGTAACCAGGTTTCATTACACTTATCAGGTCCAGCTGATAATACTTACACCTCTCATGCCTTAGCTGAACCTGGCAGAAGAACTGTCATGCTAATCCAGGAGCAGGAAGTCATGTAAAAGGGGGAAACATTTACAAATTGTATAAAAAAAAAAAAAACCAAGGAACAACCCAAATTTAAAAGAAAAATCCATGTCAAGGCTGCTATTGCTTGTGGAAATGTAAAAAAGAACATTTTGATGTTGGCAACCTGTGACTTCCTGAAGGTCTTGGGTTTAGTAAATCCTGATTAACAATCCTTCGACATTCTTCTTCGTGATTAACGCTGGGTTGTGCTGTTCCTCTGTTTTTCCTCCTAGAAATCAATACCAATACATGTCAGCGGGTAGTGACCAATGGGAGCCATTCCCTGCACAGCCTGACATTGTCCAATCAGGGCTGAGAGTCAGTGTGTGCACTCCCCATGGTAACTGGAATGGAAACACCCATCTGACTGATTCAGTAATAACAGAAGGATTAGGGGTGAAGGGGTGTGTCCTGCACAGACCAACTTAGCACTAATTGGACATGCTCAGACGGTGCAGGACACGCCCCTGGAATGGTAACACCCATCTGACTCTTTCAGGAGGAATAACAGAGGAACAGCTCAAGTCAGGGTTGTTAGAGAACAGACTCCCGAATTCTTATCTCACAGAGAACACAAGGATTTACTGAACCAGACCTGTCAGCAGAAGTCACAGGTTCCTCTTGCTTGAAATCACCATGGGGGTAAAGCTCACGTGGGCACGGCCGTCACTATGTGGTGCCTGGTATATCCCCTTTTGCACCCATGTTACCCTCCTCCGTCATGTATTGCATTGTATAAAGCTGTAGAACAACCCGGTGCCCTATAGATAACACTGAATCCAGATGCAATGTGAATATACACCTGACCTCTAGGGGGCGAGATCCCACCTGTCCTGCAGACAGACTGGTATTTACCCTGTATAGCGTGAGGATAGTGGGGGCCCCGGGTGAGGATCATACACAAGGCAGTGTCCATAGCACAGTCATGTAGGGTCCCTCTGCTGCTCCAGGCACTGACTTTAGGGGGTGGCATGTTTTTAATGCAGGACCCCCAGCAGTGTCCTCATGCCAGATGTGCCCCCAGGACCGGCTTCATGTCTGGGGTCGCTGTGCCCTGCACTCACTCTTCCCCCCTCTCTCCATCTGCAGATACATCCATTACTTCAGCGGCCTGCTGTCCGGGGCCATAAAGATGAATAACAAGCCGCTGTTTCTGCACCACGTCATCATGCACGGGATCCCAAACTTTGAGTCCAAAGGAGGTAAAACCAGCTTGTCCTGACACAGTACTGAGAGGCTGCTGGTGTGGCCCTATGACAACACTTCAAGTTGTGCTGCTTCATTGTTATCACAGGGTTCACATCCATGCTCACAGTCCACATGGTGTGAATAGCGGCCGTGATGTGCGCATGTATATGTGGGCGCTGATGTGGAGGATTACATGGATCCGCACTCTCCCTATGATAACACTAAAAAGCTCAGAAGCCTTAACACCGTGTCACATCCGGATCATTCTCCCAGTAATTGTGTCCTTTCTGCCTCCTGCAGGATGTCGGCCGTTCCTGAAGATCTATCAGGCCATGCAGCCCGTCTACACCTCAGGAATATAGTAAGAAGCTTCCCTCTAATCTGACTAGTATGGAAAAATGAAAAATGCATCTTCTTATTGAAGATAGTGTCCTCTATCTATCTCATATCTATCTATCTATCTATCTATCTATCTATCTATCTCATATCTATCTATCTATCCCATATCTATCTATCTATACTATCTAAATCTATCTATCCTATATCTTTATCTATCTATCTATCTATCTATCGTAATCTATCTTATCTTATCTATCTATCTATCTATTCTATCTATCTCCATTCTTCTATCTCATATTATCTATCTCATATCTATCTATCTCATATCTATTCTCGTATCTATATAATTATCTATCTCATATTATCTATCTCATATCTATCTATCCATCTATATCATATCTATCTCTTATCTATCTATCTACTATCTCGTATCTCATCTATCTATCTTATCTATAATCTATCTATCTATCTATCTCCTAAATATCTATCTCCCATCTATCTATCTCATATCTATCTATCTATCTATCGATCTAATCTAATATCTATCTATCCCATATCTATCTATCACATATCTAATCTATCTATCTATCTCATATCTATCTATCTATCAATCTATCCCATATCTATTTATCTATCCATCCCATATTTATCTATCTATATCTCTCCTATCTATCTATCTCATATCTATCTATCTCATATCTATCTATCTATCTCATACTATCTATCTTCCTCATATCTATCTATCTATCTATTATCTATCTATCTATTATCTATCTAATCTATGTATTCCCATACTATCTATCTCATATCTATCTATCTATATATCTATCTATCTCATATCTATCTATTATCTATCTCATATCTATCTATCTATGCTATCTCATTTATCTATCTATCTCCATAATCTTATATTATCCCATATCATATCTATTTCTATCTATCTATCTATCTATCTCATATCTATCTATCTATTATCTATCTATCTATCTCGATATCTATCTATCTATCCCATATCTATTCTATTATCTATCTATCTATCTATCTATCTATCTATCTATATATCTCATTTCTAATCTATCTATCTTCAATATTTATCTATCTATTCTCGTATTATCTATCTATTCTATCAATCTATCTATCCCATATCTATCTATCTATCTATCCCATATCTATCTATCTATCTATCTATCTATCTATATATCTATCAATATCATATCTATCTATCTATTCATATCGATCTTATCTATTAATATCTATTCTATCTATCTATCTATCCACTCTATCTATCTATCCACTATCTATATATCTATATATCTATCTATCTCATATCATATCTGATCTCATATCTATCTATCTATTTTTTTATACTATCTATCTATCCTATCTATCTATCTATTCAATCTGATAACTATTATCTAATCTATCTCCATATTCTATCTATCTATCTATCTCATATCTATTCTATCTATCCTCCCATATCTATTCTATCTATCTACTCTATCTCATATATATCTTTCTATCCATATCTATCTCATATCTATCTATCTATATATCTATGTCATCATCCTTTCTATCTATCTATATTATCCCATATCTATAATCTATTATCTATTCTATCTATCTCATATATATCTTATCTATCCAATATTCTATCTCATATCTATCTATCCTCATATACCTATCTATCGTATCTCTATTATCATATCTATCTATCTATCTATCTATCTATCTATCGTTCTCTCTGTGTTATGTATCTAACTTTCTATCTATTTACTGTATTTATGAATCACAGTGTAATCTTCACTACATTGTACTTGTGCAGACAACCTTCTTTGAGCTTCTATGTAGATACAATGTATCAGCCTTGAGTCCGGCGCTCACAGAGCATTGTCTAGACCGGATACAATTGTAACAGACCAAAAATTTTTAGCTTTCAAATGTAGATTATACGGTTCCTGTCACTGACAGCAAGCAGAGGTGAAGACTTGATGCAACTTTCCTTCCTTTGACCTGAGCCGGACGTCCTGCTTGTGCTTCTTTCTGCCACCAGAGGGCAACATCTGAGCTGTATACAGCCCTATAATCTCCGCACTGGTGTATGAGCTGCTGCAGCTGGGAACCCATCTGAGGGACTGTTTCTTTCCATGTGTGGGGTCCTCAGAGACCCCGCACCCAGGAGCCGCCCGGCACATCATGTATTAATATTGAAGCATGCAGCATTTCCCATTTAATACAAAATTTCGCCCGGAAGTAAAACCCTGATTCATCATCTTCTGCCCATTTGTTAAAAATTCCATTGTTTTGTGGAAAGCTGAGTGAGTGAAATCTTATTTTGGCTGGCCGGAGCGGGGGGGGGGGGGGGGGTGGCTTCACCCAGCTTTCCCAGGGGCCTGAATGCCAAGTCCTCAGCAGGATACAAATATTTGTATCATTGTATGCATCATTCTGTATCATAATATTTGTATCATTATAAGTATCATTCTGTATCACATTTGTATCAATATTTGTATCGTTCTATATCATAATATTTATTATCGTGGCCGGAGTCTTGGAAAGCTGGGTGACCCGTCCGGCATAGTGTTCGCCTCCGGTACGGCTGTCTGCGGCCCCTGCCAAATCACCCAGCTTTCCCAGAAACTGAGCAGAAGATTTCTGGGGATTTGTGCCCAGATTTTCGGGGCTGCTCCCTCCGCGGTCGCCTCCTTTCGGATGTTTTGCCTGTATTTTATCCCGCCGCTGTGCGCCGTCTCCCGCGCTGGTTCCCACATATTTGGGGCTGTTTGCAGCCGACTCGCATTCCTTCCCACGACCCCTCCACTTTCACTTCCTGCTGCTTTTAAGTTTCACCTCGTGCCGTGACCCCTGGTTATGATGTCAGGGTATCCATGGCGACCATCGCCGGCGCCCCTTCTGCCATGTTAGCTAATGGGGGGACTGTAGTTTTCCATACACTGTGGCCTGGACGCATGATCTCTGCTACAGCTGAATAGGAAAATCACAGCGGCTCCACAGTAGGTAAACATGATCGAGGAACTACAAGTCCCAGCAGCTGAGGCCAGAGCTAAATATCTGTGCAGACAGGCTGCTAAGGCACAAGTGATCGGATGATTGAGTGTAGGACATTGGGCACCTGCTCGGTGAATATAGGCAGCCGGATATTATATATAATATTACAGCCAAATAACGAGATTTGGTCAGAAACTAACCCTTTCCTGTTCTGCTCCTTCCAGCAACGTGCAGGGAGACAGCCAGACCAGTATCTGCATCACCATCGAGCCGGGGCTGCTGCTGAAAGGAGACATCTTGGTAAGATATAAAGCAGAACTGCCAGCGTCAATGTATACAGCGCTCAGGTCTGTAGTCCAGGATTGCAGGAAGACATTGGTGCACGAGATGGTTACAGTGTGCACGGTTTATCTAATCATTGTACTGCACTATCTAGGCACTATACTGTAATATCTGACACTGCACTGTACTATCTAGGCACTATACTGTAATATCTGGCCACTGTACTGTAATATCTGGCACTGTACTGCACTATCTGGACACTGTGTCACCCTCTCTAGGCACTGTACTGCACTATCTGGCCACTATACTGTAATATCGGCCCCTGTATTTATTCGGGACTTTTACCCTCTAGGCATTACTGATATTGGCACTTTTCCCCCTTTAGGTACTGTCTGCACTATCGGGTTTGTGTCACCCTTTGGCCCTATACTTAATATCTGGCACTGTCGCACTTTTGGTTTTGTTTCGGGGACTTACTGAAATATCTGCACTGTACTAAATTTTTTTGGAATTGGCCCCTTTTTAGGATTTTGTACTCACTATCCCTGGGTTTGTGCACCCCCTCGGGGCCACGTGTCACCTCCGGGGCCTTACTGAATTGTCCTGTTTTGCACTGGGGGGCCTTGGGGGCCTGTGTCCCCCTCGGGGGCACTGTATGCCTTGGGCCTGGGGGCATTTCCCCTCCCGTCTGCCCCTGCCTCCCTTCTGGCACTGTACTGCACTCGGGGCATTTTGTTACCCCTTTTGGCACTTTTCTCCTTTGGGCACTTAATGAATTCGGCCACTTTTTACCCTCATTGGGATGTTCCCCTCTCGGCACTGTACGGGTTTTCGGGCCCCATTTAAACTGAAATTGGCACTGTACTGCCACTTTGGGGTATTGTGTACCTCTCGGGGATTACTGCACATGGGATGTGTCACCCTCTCTGGACTGACTGCATTCTGGATTTGTTACCCCCCTTCCCACTTTTGATTCTTCTGACTCCCTTTCGGGGTATTGGCCCCTCTCTGGAAACTGTCTGATTCTGGCACTGTCCCCTTTGGCACTGTGCACTTTTTCCGGGTATTGGTTTTTGGGCACTTTCTGGGATTTTGTCACCCCCTTTTGGGCACTGTACGCTCGGGGCCTGACTTTCTGCACTGACGCACTTGGGGCCTGTGTCATCCCTCTCGGGCACTGTCTCCTCTCGGGGTCCTGTGCCCACCTCTCGGGCACGTATGCACTCTCTGGGCACTGTTACCCTCATTGGGCACTGTGTCTCCCTCTCTGGGCACTGCTCTCTCTGGCCACTGTGTCACCCTCTCTGGGCACTGCACTGCACTATCTGAGCACTGTGTCACTTTCTCTCTGCACTGTACTGCACTACCTGGGTGCTCTTTCGCCCTTTCTGGCCACTGTATCACACTATCTGTGCCCTTTACCACACTATCAACTGACATGAATGGCACTAATTGCTCATTGTGTACCTCATTTATCTGGGCAATGTATGGCACTGACTGGACAAGGTGCACACAATTTGGGCAATATATGACACTAACTGGGCACTATAACCCCTTGTACTATGTGGGCACTGTATTGCACAGTCTGTAATGTATGTTGTACATCTATTATGTATGACACTGATTGGATACTGTGCACACTATTTATCTGCGCAATGTATAACTCACTCTCTGCTGGCTCAACACAATGAAAACCAATGTGGCTGCCAATGCAGGTCCTATAGGGAATGTGACCCAACTTCCAGGCCCCTTAAATGACGCAGCATGGGTTCATTATAATCGAGTAGAGCTGGATGCTGAGTAACATAGTGGCCACTATAGCTCCTCTATTATAAATCTATCACTGACACCAACC
>JAODAL010061136.1:0-20504 GCA_025379985.1 Phyllomedusa bahiana | reverse complement strand
GCCCCCTGTATGTATACCTGCAGAAGAACACCCGCCGGGGTAAAGGTGGTGCCTGATCCAGATTTGTTTTATTGGCTCACACGCCGTATGATACCTGAGGGGGAACACCCAAACCCGGGGTAAAGGGGGCCAGCCAGCTTTTATATTGGCTCTACCTCCCCTGTATGAAAACCCCTGCGAAAACACCAAACCCGGGGGAAAAGGTGGTGCCTGACCAGATTGGTATTGCTTTACCGCCCTCTATTTTTGACCTCGAAGAACAGGTTCTACATTCTGGATTTTTTACACGCCTTAAAAGCTTTTTAAAAACGGGCCTGTCTCACCAGGAAAATTCATACATGCACCCTTTGAGTGTATTCCGTGAAAAAAGGGGGAAATTTACTTTTGATGCAAGAGATGCCCAAAAAACCCTAATTAAATATTGCCCAAAACATTTTTTTAGTCTTTTGCAATAGTTTTTAACATTTTTTAAAACCCAATACTAAGAATTTGGCTCTGACCACAGTCCACCTGTTAAAACCAAAATTCAAAAAACGCATTTAAATCCACATGAAATAAGCAGTACTTTATTAAAAATGCTTTTTAAAAAAAGGGCCAGCCCAGGGTTTTTTCAAGGGGCGAATCCCATGGAATCAATGATTAAATTTTACTCTTTCGAGTGAACGTGGGACTGTTGGTTCTGTTCCTGATATACAATAAAGGGAAGGGGGGGACCAAAGTTAAAACAAGGACAAGGCATTTTAGCGCACTAGGCAAATATCCCGGCCGACCTGAGACACGCCTTAACTGTGGCCCCCCCAGTAGGGTATAGAAAAAAACAAAAACAATTGTGGCATCTTTTTTTGGGGGTGGTGTAAAAGATTTGTATTTTAAAACGTAGGTCAGTACGAGTCCGATGGATTTAATTTTTTTATTTAATTTGCAGCTGAATTTTCTGCAGCCATTGACTTTTTCCATCTATGAAATTGTATAAGGGCTTATTATTTGCAGACTGAAGTGTGTTTTTTACCCGTACCATTTTCAGATACCTGCTATTTTTTTATCCTTTTTAAAAAAAATGTTTGGGTAGGCAAAGCAACCCAAGAGACGGCCTGCAATTTTGGCACTGGGTACTGTTTTTTGTTTAATATCGTGCACTGTGCAAAATACATATGGTTAATATTAATAGATCAGACTTTTACAGACACAGTGAAACCAATTATAATTAATTTTTATTTATAGAATGGGGAAAGAAGAGTGTTTTAAACATTTAGACTGACATGTCAGAGAAGAGGCGCCATCACACCAGTTTTAAGGCACATTAAATTAATGTATAGTGTATCTGAATGAATGAACCTGTCAAACAAATCTGGTGTGTGGTATCCCTTGCATAGCATAATTGATGCGCCTAATCTAGGCACATAGCATATCATTGCTAGCCTATTTGATTCAAATGTGTAGTGCCTGGCATATAATGCGCCTAGTTTTGGTGTACAACAGTTCATTTATATACGGAATAGGACAGCAGCAGGTTTTTTGGTGCAAAATACACCCAAAAATTTGTACAGCCCTAATGGAATCTGTCACCCTTAATATTTTTTTTTTTTAATGTTTACAATTTTTTCACTTGTTATTTTAGTCTGCCTGGGGAACTTGACCACTAGAGGATGCAAATACTTGTACATAAATTACAGAATAGTGTACAATTACAGCTCTCCTATTACACCCTGACTTATGCAGGGTGCAATAGGGACGGTAATTTGGACTGGGGGCTTTTATTGGGCTCCCGTCGGCCCTGTCTGCCTATCGGCACTGTCCTCTGCCCGCAAGGTACGGAAGAGACTACGCTTTTTGATATGATTTGTACCTGTTGTGGCAGAGCGACTGCTGGTAGTCGCATGATCCTGCCACTAGAGGGTCTACGCCCGGAGACCCTCTGCAGATGCGCCACCGAGGAACTGGGCTCGGTGGGGAAAAGTCACCTATTTTGTGTCTGGTAGTAGAGGGAACCTCTATGTTAGTTAGTGGCCAGACGGCCTAGATGTTTATTTGTGTTTTTCTTTCTGTACATTCTCCTGTGCCTAAATAAAACTGGTTCAGGCTAGTTATACTGTTTCTACCAAGGACGGCGATCCAAAGTGAGAAAACCCCGGGACGGGCCAAGATGGCGTCCCAGAGCTGAGCGGCAGCTTACACTGTATAATGCATGTTTCTTGCACTGGCCTGAACACCGTTTTATTTCTGTCTTGTGGTGTGATTGACAGCTATCCACCACACCCGTCTGCTACTCTGCTAGCACTATGGCTGGGCTGCAGATTGTTCTGCTTGATTGGTGAGTAACAGCTGTCTTCTCCACTCACCTTTGTTGCCTGTCTGGGTTCTGTGTGGTCTGGATGTCTGGAGGGCCGGTCCTATCACGCCAGTGGTTGTGGTAGACTTGTACTTGAGCTAGCATTTTCTCCCTGGATTGTTTATTTGGATTTTCGATCTTTTTGCCTGCCTTTCTGTACCTTTTATCTGTGTACCTTTTCTGCTTTCTTTGGTTCCATTTTCACCTGAGCGTTCTGTAGTTTGTTTGTCTGTCTGGTCTTTGTTCTGTCTTTCCCTTACCCAGTGTAGGGCCTGTCGTCCAGTTGTTGCCAATGCCTAGGTTCGGGCCGGCAAGAAGACAGGGGCACTGGGGGGCTTAGCGCTAATGCTCATTGTCTATCTTTCCTGTTCAAATCCTAGAGTCCCCTTACACCATGATTGCATTACGGGGGGTCAATTAAGAGGTAACTGCTCAGATGCCACGGTGACATTAACCGCAGCATCTAGTTAACTCTAATCTCTAGTCCTGGCCACTGAAGGCAGGTAGCAGCTGTAACTAATGGCCAGCATCCACTACATACTTGTACCCCCTTACTGATAGGCAGAGTTACTCACCCTAGGTGGCCACTTACCTCTGCCTACCCGTTTTCCTGGCCCTAAGGGCATGTCCCCACTGCACGGGTTTTTGGATGGTTTTTCAGGCGGCTCGTGGTTATGCAGACCACCTGAAAAACCGATCGAAAATGAACAGAACGGTACTCTATGGAAAACCCGTGCAGCAGTCCGCACTTCTCGGGTTTTCCACCCCGCGGTTTTGCCGCCCGCGGTCCGCCCGCAAGACTTTGGAATATGGCTTCTCATTTTTAGGAGGGAAGGGCTTTTGTAAGGGGAGGCTTCCCCCCCCCCCCCCCACCGCGGCCGTGGGGACGACCACAAAACAGGACAAATACCGGTTGCATAACCAACCGGTATTTGGCACCTGCCTTGGGAACGCACCCTAACACTACTATACCCATGTACTGATTACCCCAATCATCTTTTCATGATTTTTGAATGAATTACTCATAGTTTTTTAGGAACCAATTAAATGAGGATCACTACACAGATTTCCAACCTGGTCTAGGTTCTCTCTCTGATAGCAGCCAAATGATCTACCTTGATGGTAAGTGTTAATTAATTAAAAACATACCATTTGCATAAAGTGAGGTATAAAACTCTTTTTCTACAAAAACATGCTGAATCTTCATTGTCAACATAACAAATTTCCATCATCTTGTGCTTTGACATAGAAATGTTGCTATAGGTTTAGGCCATACCCAGACGTATCTTCATCACAGCGCAAGACTCATCGTTATTGGCAAAGTCAGGCTGATTTTCCGCCCAGGCAACAAAGTCAACTGGAGAACCATCCATCCACCTAATGACAAAAAAAATACTGGTGTTAAGATCACACTAAAGTGTACTACACATGCTTAAAGGGAACCTGTCAGGTGGTTTATGCTGCCCTATCTGAGAGCAATATGATATAGAAAGGGAAACTAAACCTTGATATATAGGGTTATATAACTTGGAGCAGAGTTTCTGAGTAACCAGTAGAGCAAATCCTGACGGGACTCTGAAGGAGACAGTAGGAATCCTGCTGACCCCGCCCACATACTGTGATTGACAGTTTTACATGTATCAATGTGTGTACAGAGCAAACTGTCAATCATCGTATGTCATTGTGGGAAGCAGTATTCTCATATAGGGAAGCATAAATTACTTAACAGGATCCTTTGAAAGGAAAATGATGTGAAAAAACACGTAAAGGTTTTCAGGATTAATAAAAAGTGTATTTTGTCCAGAAGCAGCACTATATTTGTCTGTGGGCTGTGTATAGTATTGCAGCTTCACTCCTGTACAGCATCATTTACTCGAGAGGAGCTGAACTGTAATACCAGACACATCCCATGAACAAGAGAGGCTCTGTTCCTGGGAAACAAAGGAGTCCCATTTTTGTAATCCAGTTTAACAGAAGTCTTGGATATGTTTCATATAAATGCAAATACATCAGTGTTACGAGTGGCGCTGCAGCCCGGGGTCCGGGCTGCAGGCGCACTCGTTGCCCGATAACGCTGGCCGCGCCGGGTGCAGGTAGCGCCGCGTCCCGTGTGCGCCCTCGTCCCTGCACGTCTCCCGTCTCACCTGAACCCGCTCGGTCTGGTGTGGCGGCCCGGTGCGCGCGCCCCGGCTCCTTGGGGCACCCGCGCCGGGCTCTCGCAAATTTAAACCCCCAGCCGCCATAATTGAAACCCCTGCCGCTGTCCCTTATTTAGGGCTCCCCTCTTCCTGGCCCGCCGATTCCATAGTGCTCATTACCTATGCGAGGAGGCCCTTTCTACGTTCCGGTTGTCTATCCTGTGTACCAGTCCCTCCGGCTTACGTTCTACGACCACGAACCTTCGCTGCCTGCCCCGACCTTCCGGCACGTCCCAGACTACGAGTTTGCTTGCCGAGTCTGTACCGCGCTATTCCTTGGCTACCAACGCAAGCAAGTTACATCAGGGGTAGCGACCTGGTGGAATCCCGCCGCAGCAAGTCCATCCCGCTTTGCGGCGGGCTCGGGTGAACACCAGGACCCACTTAGACTCCGCTCCCTGGTGTGGCTTACGCCATCGCTTGCAGTGGCCCAGTGGATCCACAGCCCAGGACCATTACAGTTGGAATCGGCCATGGATCCCGCCAAGGTTCCTCTACACCAGCCTGGAAGATCTGACGTCCATCGTTCCCCAGCGGGGCACCAGCAGCTGACGCAGCAGGCACAGCAGTTGGATCAGCTGACGTCCATGATGTAGCAGCTCGTCGCCTCCCAACGGCAGTCTCCGCCACCATCTCCGCCTGTACCTGCACCTGCCTAAACCCTCGCCCCCTTTGGGGGCCCCAAGCTCCGGCTATCACTTCCCTCAAAGTTCGACGGGCCCCGAAATATGCAGGGGGTTTATACTCAGTTGCTCTATGCACGTGGAGCTGATGGCCGACCAGTTCCCGTCCGAACGCGCAAAAGTGGCGTTTGTCCTCAGCCTGCTCTCCGGGAAGGCTCTGGCGTGGGAAACCCCCCTCTGGGATAGGGGTGATTCCTCTGGTGGGCGACCTGCGGGACCTTCTTTAAGGAGTTCCATTGGTTTTTGGGGAAACCCGGCACGGGCTTCGTCTGCGGAGACCCGCACTCCTAAAACTTACGCCAAGGAAAAACCTCGGTGGTGAGTACGCCACCCAATTCCGTACTTTGACCTCGGAGCTGACCTGGAATGAGGGCCCTCTGTGCCACTTTCAAAAAAAGGCCTCTCTAGCCGGGTCAAGGATGCCCTGGCCGCAATGGATTCTTCCGGCTTCCTTGTCGAGTTGATCCACCGGGCCCACGCGGTCATGTGCGTTTCTCTGAAAGAGAGAAGAGCTCCCCCGGGGGAAAACGCGACTCTGCTCGCTCGTCGCTTTCCGCGCTTGGCTCCGGTATTCCAGAAGCCTCCTGTACCACCACCTCACATTCCAGCGAGGAGCCCATGCAGTCGACCGTGCTCTACTCTCAGTTACAAGAGCGTCCCGACGCCCCCATGAGAACCCTATGTCTGTACTGTGCGAGTCCCGAACACTTCTTGAGGGATGTCCGCTTCGTCCGCGCCAGGGAAACGCGCGCACCTATGGCACGTGAGAGGCGTCCCTGGTGGTGAACAGCCCCATCTCCCGTCTTACCATTGCCGGTACAGATCACTTCTCGTTCTGGAGTGAGATTCAAGAAATCTGCCTTCTTGGATCCGTCTCAGCGGGAAATTTTATGGATGCCGCCCTGGTGTTGAAGCTTCGCCTTCCCACCGTTCGCCTCATTAAGCCTCTGGCGATCTCTTCGGTGAGTGGGGAGGTCCTGCGCGACAATATCCAGTACCGTACGTTACTATGCATGTAGGGTCACTCCACGACGAGAGAATCGTGTTCTACGTATTACCCCGCTCCTCGTCTGCTATCCTGTTGGGATTACCCTGGCTGCAATGCCGCGCCCCGGTCTTGGACTGGAAGATGGGTGAAGTTACACGATGGGGACAGGACTGCCAGCATCGTTGTCTTGCTGCACCTCGCCCGGTGCTTCCCCCCTTCTCGCCTGCGCCCTTGAAGCCGTTCCCTGGGTTCCCTGCAGAGTCCCAAAAGACTTCTCCGATGTGTTCTCCGAAAAAACAGGCTGATTCTTTGCCGCTCACCGCCGCCCTCGATTGCCCTATCGACCTGTTGCCCGCCACGACCCCTCCTCGGGGCAGAGTCTACCCACTGTCGGTCCCCGAGACCAAGGCCATGTCAGATTACATATAGGAGAACCTCAAGAAAGGCTTTATCCGCATTCCTCTTAAACCAGCCGGGAGCAGGTTCTTCTTTGTGGAAAAAAAAGATGGCTCACTTCGACCCAGCATCGATACCGGGTCTGAATAAGATTATGGTTTAAAAACCGCTACCCACTGCGCTGATCTCGGAGCTCTTCGACGACTTGGGGGGCTAGGATCTTCACCAAACTGGACTTGCGAGGGCCTATAACCTTTTAGAATCCGAGGAGGGACGAGTGGAGACGGCATTCAACACCGGGACGGGCATTTAGAATACCTAGTTATGCCCTTCGGTCTCGCAATGCCCTGCGGTTTTTCAGGGTCGTTAACGACTCTTCAGGGATCTTATATGTGTGCATGGTCGTTGTATCGACGACAACTGATCTTTTCCCAGATCTCAAGTCCCACGGTCTTCAAGTGCCCAGGTCCTCAGTCGCCTTCGGAGAATGCCTCTTTGCCAAATTGAGAATTGCAATTTCACCATCCAGCCTGCTTCTTCCTTGGGTATATTGTTTTCCGCCAATGGACTTCAAATGGACCGGCCAAACGTCGGCCGTCTGCAGTGGCCTCGTAACTGGCCTTTGGGCCATTCAACGGTTCCTAGTTTGCAAATTATTACCACAGTTTATTCCACACTTTCGACGCTGGTGGCTTCATTGTGGCCTTACTAAGAAGTCTGGCAATCGAAGCTGTGGCCACAGGCCGAAGATGCTTCTCCCTCTCAGGTGGCTTTGATCGCTCGTTTTGTCTCGTCGAATTAGAACCCCTTTTTTTGGGGGTGAGCATCATCGTAGGAGGGGTGGTGCTTCTCAGAGGGATTCCAAGGGCAAGTTGGTCAGTGGGTTCTTCTCAAAACGTTCTCTGCGGAGAAGACTACACAATTGGTTTCCGTAGCTGTTGGCCCTTAAATTGGCCCTTAGAGTGGCCTCATCTGCTTGAAGGGGCCCGAATTCCGTTACTATCTAAATCGGCCACAAGAATCTGGTGTATCTCCAGACGGCCAGCGCTTTAATCCTGGAGGCCGTTGGGCTCTCTTTTTCGCGGTTTTAATTTCCGATCCCCTTTCGCCCAGCCGAGAGAAGAAGTCAAAGCGGTGCTCTGTCGACGGAGTCGGACGTGGTATGGGGAGGAGTCTCCACCCTTCCCAACTTCCTCCAACCTTATCACGTGGCCTTCCCGGGGGATTTAGGCAGATACCTCCCCAAGTCCCTTGTAAAGTCCATCACTGCGGAGGAGAATCCTGGATGGGGTCAGGCCTCGGGTTTTCCGGCAGGAGCTCGGAAGACGGCACAGCTCATTGGTCGGTAAAATGGGCCGACCTAAACAAGGAAGTGAAAGGTTTTATGGCCCGTGCCCTTTCTGTGGTCCCAACAAACACCCCCACCTCAACCAGCAGGATTGCTCCTTCCCAAATGCCGTTTCCCCGGCCGTCCATGTCCCAATTGCCATGGACTTTTTCACGGATCTCCCGCGTCGGCGGGTAATACTGTCATTTGGGTCATGCGATCGCTTTTCCCAAGTGGCGCCATTTTGTAAACCTTGCCCGGACTCCTCAGCCTCGTTCTGGCAACCCTCTTCTTCCTGCATGTCTTCCGCCTGCATGGCCTCACTCGCACATTGTGTCCGATCGCGGAGTGCAATTTGTCTCCCCTTTCTGGCGGTCTCTCTGTCCCAGCTCAAAGTGGATTTGGCTTTTCCCCACTTACAACCGAGACAGACGGGCAGGTAGAAAGAATTAACAATCTGGAGAATTACCCAGCATTTTTTGTCTCGGCCCAGCAATTGATTGGGAGACTTGTTACCCCGGGCCGAATTCGCCCTAATTCCTTGGACTCTGATTCTAAAGGGCGCTTTCCGTTTTCTGGTGTATGGACTCATCCCGCCCAACCCCCCGCTGTCACGGTCCCCGGACGTTCCTTTCTGTGGACTCCCTGTCCTGCCAGAAGTCTATTTGGGACAAAACGCAGCAATCTTTGTCCGGGCCTTGCTCGGATGAAGCTCCAGGCGATAAAACAGGAGGTCTCCGCCCTCGGGTTTAAGCCTGGGGATAAGGTCTGGTGTCCTCCAAATATGTTTGTTTTAAGTATCTGTCCTACAAACTGGGTCCCCGGTTCCTTTGCCTTTGAGGGCTTGAGAAAATAACCGGTGGCCTAAAAAGCTCCGGCCCCCCCCCCCTCGATGCGGATTCCGAACTCCTTTCCCTGTTTCCTACTTAAAACAGTTTATCTTGAACAAAGGTACGTTCGGGGGTGTTCCTCTGCCCCGGGGCCCATGCTCGACGTCCTTGCCAGAAGGAATTCTGGCTATGAAGAAGACCAAGGGGAAAGTTACTTTCTTATTGATTTGGAAGGGGGTTTTGGTCCCCGAGAAGATCGGGAGCCCGGGGGAAACATCATGGGGCCGAAGCTACTCAGAGATTTCTTCAAAGGGCAAAAAAGGGGGAGACCAAAGGGGGGGTACGTTACGAGTGGCGCTGCAGCCCGGGGTTCAAGCTGCAGGGGGCACTCGTTGCCATAACGTGGCCACGCGGGTGCGGGCAGCGCCGCGTTCGCGTGGCCTCCCCGTCCCGCAGCTCCCGTCTCACCTGACCCGTCCGGCTGTGTGTGCGGGGCCCGGGTGCGCGCGCCCCAGCTCCTTAGGGCCATGCGTGCCGAACTCTCCCAAATTTAAAGGGCCAGCGGGGCCCATAAAGAAAACAAACCTGCCGCTGTCCCATTTTTTAGCACCCCCTTTCCTGGGCCCCCGCCCATTCCATAGGCCTTTTACCTATGCGAGGAAGCCCTTTTTACGTTCTGGTTGTCTATCCTGTGTACATCCCTCCGGCTTTACATTCTCCGACCCCGAACCTTGCTGCCTGCCCGACCTTCCAGCCCGTCCCAGACTACGAGTTTGCCTGCCGATTCTGTACCGGTATTTCCCCGGCTACCACCCCAAACAAGTTACATCAGGGTAGCGACCTGGGGGAATCCCGCCCCAGCAAGTCCATCCCGCTTTGCGGCGGCGCCTTTGGGGAACACCGGGACCCACTTAGACTCCGCTCCCTGGTGTGGCTTCCGCCATCGCTTGCGGTGGCCCAGTGGATCCACAGCCCAGGACCGTTACAATCAGTAAGTAAAAGGAAGATAATTCGGGAATTTTCATACAATACTTAAAGATAATTAGGGTATGTTTGTACAGTACACATTGCTTTACGGCGGGTATTTCAGAAGTACGCACTGTAACTTTAATTTATGGAAATCTATGGTTTGATTTCTTTGCCTTAAGATATATATTTATATAGAAAATTAGTGACGTGTCCAATATGTCCAATACTTCTTATACTCTATATATATATACATATATATATATATATACATATATATATATATGTATATATATATATATATATACAGTTGAAACCAGACGTTTACATACACTATATACTATAAAAAAGACACATGAAATCAGAATAAACCTTCCCCTTTTTAGGGCAATTAGGAACCAAAATTATTTATATTTGCCAAATGCCAGAATGATGAGAGAGAAATTTTTAAGGCATTTTTATTACTTTCTGCAAAGTCAAAAGTTTCCATACACTAGGATTACTATGCCTTTAAACAATTTGGGACAGCTCGTATGATGATGTCATGTCTTTGGAAGCTTCTGATTCATTGGCAACATCTGAGTTAGAGACACACCTGTGGATGTATTTTTTTATTCACACCAGAAACACCCTGCTTCTGTGTGTAACATCATGGGAAAGTTTAAGAAATCAGCCAAGATATCAGAAAGAGAATTGTGGATCATCATTGCGTGCAATTTGTGAAGGTTCCTCGTTCATCTGTACAAACAATTATATACAAACAAGATGGGAATGTCCAACCATCGTAATGCTCAAGAAGGAGATGGGTTCTGTGTCTCAGAGATGAACATGCTTTGGTCCGACATGTGCATATCAACCCAATAACAAGACAAGAGATGCTGGCAGAAGCTGGTATGATTGTGTCATTATCCACAGTGAAACGGGGGGGGGGGGGGGGGGGCTGAAAGGCCACTCTGCCAGGAAGAAACCATTACTCCAAAAGAAACATATAAAAGTCAGATTGATGTTTTCAAATGCACACAGGAACAAAGAAATAAGTTTTTGGAGACATGTCCTGTGGTCTGATGAAACTAAAATTTAACTGTTTGGCCATAATGACCATCGTTACATTTTGAGAAGAAGGGGAGAAGCCTGGAAGCCTAAGAACACCATCCCAACTGCAAAATCCAGAGGTGACAGCATCATGTTGTGGAGTTGTTTTGCGGCAGGAGGGACTGCCGCACTTCACAAAATAGATGGCATCATGAGGAAAGAATATTATGTGGCAATACTGAAGCAACATCTCAAGACATCAGTCATGAAGTTAACGCTTGGATGGAAATGGGTCTTCCAAGTGGACAATGACCTGAAGATACTGCCAAACTAGTTACAAAGTGGCTTAAGGATAACCAAGTCAATATTTTGGAGTGGCCATCACAAAGCCCTGATCTCAACCCTATTGAAAATTTATGGGCAAAGCTGAAAAGGCAAGTTCGAGCAAGGGGACCTACAAACATGACTGCTCAGTTACACCAGTTCGGTCAGGAGAAATGGGCCAAAATTCCTACCCACTGTTGTGAGAAGCTTGTGGAAGGATCCAAAACATTTGACCCAAAGTCAAATAGTTTAAGGGCAATGCTACCAAAATACTAATGAAATGTATGTAAAGTTTTACTTTGCAGAGAGTAATAAAAATGCCTTAAAAATTCTCTCAATAGGGTCTTGGTAGGTTCTCACAGGTATCTGGAGCCATGCCTTCTACAGCTGCTGGAGGATCCTTGGAGCCAAAAACCCCATCGATCTGGCCCACATATGCTCTATTGGGTTCAAGTCTGGGTAACTAGTGGTCAGGTTATTGTAATCCAGAAGTGCAGTGAAATCGGTTTGCTTTGAGCCCCATACCCAGTAGGGTTCAGTTAACTATTATGTTAGACACACATTTGGTCGCCCCCTGGTTCATATTGGTGGTGAACTGCTCCACTGTAGCATTCCAACCCATGCTTATTACCTCAGTAGACGATTTTTACTTCTTAGATCAATGAGAGGTGGTGCACCGCAGTTTCCATGTCTCTTATTCCCATTGGTGCCATTTGTCCACTCACAATACACCCACTCACCACCAAAGCGAACAGTTCACAAGTGGTCCCATATATGTATATATATGGGATATAATATATATATATATATATTATATTATATAAAATATATATATATATATATATATATACACACACAATCAATATATTATATATATATATATATATGTATATATACTGTATATGTAAAAATACATATACATATATAGATATGTATCTGAAAGCATTCAATCCCATCAGCAGTTTATCAATTTAGCACCTACTTAAATTCTTTATCTCGTCCCAAACGTAGACCAATGTAATAAGCATCCGCTGTCCCTTTGGTTGAAACCTAGAAATAAAACAGAGAAGATAAAGATGAGCAAAGCTCTGTACATGTGTGTCATGGATTCCTTTACCTGTCTGTTTGCTTAATTTCCTGAAGCGCAGTAGAAGAGCCCTTGCTGCCCAATGGCCTCTCATAGAGCAGCCCCTTATATTTCTCTAACAAATTACTAGTTATTGGGAACTTTGAAATACTTTAGCTGAAGCCCTAACAGGCACTCTTATACAATGGCCCTAGAGCTCCTTCAAGTCACAGTGGCCTCAAGATAAAATATTTCCAGCATACAATGGTCTTTCCTTGCACATTGTATCTGGACACTACACTTCCCATACAATGTCACAGACTCTGCTGATCTGCGGCTCATGTGATTGACGGGAGATCCAACAAATTACCATGAACATTTTACTTGTAAATTCTCTGTATTAGTGAGGTGAATGCAGCGATTGGCGATCTAGTAGCACTTCTCTACAGTACAGTGCGGTACTACATGTCCTGTACTGCTCTTAAATGTTTTAGTGAGGTGCATGCAGTGCTTGGCGGTCTAGTAGTGCTTCTCTGTAGTACAGTGCAGTACTACACGTCCTGTACAGCTCTTAAATGTATTACTGAGGTGCATTCAGTGATTGGTGATCTAGTAGCGCCTCTCTACAGTACAGTGCGGAACTACATGTCCTGTACTGCTCTTATATGTATCAGTGAGGTGCATGCAGTGATTGGAGGTCTATAGCACCACACAACAGTACAGTGCGGTACTACATGTCCTGCACTGCTCTTACATGTATTAGTGAGGTGCATGCAGTGATTGGCAGTCTAGTAACACCTCTCCACTGTACAGTGCGGTACTATATGTCCTGCACTGCTCTTACATGTATTAGTGAGGTGCATGCAGTGAATGGGGGTCTAGTATCACCTCTCTACAGTACAGTACTACATGTCCTGTGCTGCTCTTACATGTATTAGTTAAGTGCATGCAGTGATTGGTGGTCTATAGTATCTCTCTGCAGTACAGTGCGGTGCTGCATGTCCTGTACTGCTCTTATATGTGCCAGGATGAGAGGCTCCTTTGGGCACCAGGTGAGGGCCCCATTTTCTGGTACATTGTATATAAAGTAAATGACCCAAAGAAGCTCCTGTCCTCATTATAGAAAGAGAATTTTTAGAAGCAGTTTCTGACTTTCATGTAAACAGACTTACTTTATTATTGATGCACAGAAATATATCACTTTACACTCCTGGAACCCCCACTATTGCTAAAACAGGAGCTATGTGTCCCCAGTCTTCCTCATCACGCTCCTGCTGACACTAAGGGCAACATGTATGATGTTTGGCGGCCAAGCACCATTATTTTGCTTGCATTAGTAGCGTAGAATGCGCCTGAGTCTATGAAACTGTTCTACTGCAACAATTCTGGCTCAGGTAAACCACAGGTAAAGTCGTCTACCTGTTCCAGCAGTAATGTGCCTGTATTTGCTGATCAAAAGTCATAAATGTGTTCAAATCCCTGCAGGAACCAAACTAATAGATTTTTTTTGTCAATGGACATCCCTGATTGAAGTTTATTTTTATTTATTTACACTGTTTGACTAATTACTAAGGAGTACAGAAGACAGGAGTGGAATGACAGCACCTAATGTTTGAACGCTTGCTCAGCAGTGAGTGGGTATAATTACTAAGCTGGGAAGAGACTGACAGTAACTGCCTGAGAGGAGAGGTGATGTCTAAGCATGTGCATCCAGGACTGAGGAGCTCTAAACACAGGTCGTATCCCCTGGAGACGAGCTGTACACTGTGGATCCCTAAGGTAGCAGCTAAAACAAAAATGGTACAGGATTTTTAATAGTGATGAATGGTGAAAATGTTCACTATGTAATTGGCAATTTTGCAATTCGTCAATTATACCTTCTTGTAAAACCCCTTTAAGTGTTAGAACAGAGCATTGTTCCAACATAAGCACCACTGTTTAATTCAGAGTCTATGGAACATACCAAGATGGCCAAATGCTGTTTTCAGCTATATTTATAGAACTAAATATTTATTTTTTTCACTATTTTAAAAAATCTATAAACTATTTTAGAACAAACAACTTATTTTATAAAATGTAATTTGCTCCTGCTAGGTAGCTGAAAGGGGTTTTGCCATGAACTCAACACATACCTCCTGCATCCAGCTCTTCAGCTCTGTGTGCTCAGAAGTGTGTGATTTGTTTGAATTCTATATCATGTGACCCAGCAGGATGACATCACCATGCCTTTCCGCTCTCTAGTCAAAGAAAGGTCTGTTTATGCAAAAAACTGTGAGTAGATACAATGCAGCTTGGTGGTAAAGTTTTTACCTCACAGCACAAGGGTCTTAGGTTCAAATCCCTGCATGAACCAGACCTGTGGATTTTTTTCTCATGATCAATGCACAGACCTCATTGTGGTTTGTTTTTTTAAAATGTATTTGCACTGTTCGACTATTTACTAAGGAGTACAGAGGACAGGATAGCACCTGGGGTTGAACTGAGAGAAGAGGTGATGTCTGAGCATGTGCAGCCAGGACTTAGGAGCTCTCAGGCCTGGTCGTATCCCCTGGAGATGAGCTGTAAAAAGGGGTTACAAAGGTAGAAATCAAAAAACAAAAACAGCCCAAAGGAATTTTTTAAATAAGGGAAGAACGGTAAAAATTTTTATTTTTTAAATTTTTCAAGTTTCCACGTAAATTTTTAAATTTGTAAAAAAACCCCCTTTTTAAAGATGGTTTCGATTTTGATTGCTTTTTTATACGACTTTGTAATAGTTGGTATCTCATGCTAAATTCCCTGCCAGTGTTTACTGTGGGAAATCTTTTAAGCTTTGTTCATTTCGCTTTTTACCCCCAAAGGGTTTGGACATGGAAACCTTTTGACCCCCTTTGATGGTAAATTTTTCACATTTATTTTTAATAGTAGGGGTGCCATTTGTTTTCCCCTTTTGTAAAATTTTTTAAAAATTCAGAAAAAAGTTGGGTTTTGTGTGTAAAAGGGAAAAAGAAAAAAAAAATGCAAATGGTTTGGGAAAATTATTTAAAACCCAAATAACAAAACCTTAAGAACACAGGTAAAGAGTGAAAATTTTTTATTTTGTTTTGGTTTTAAATTTTTTAAAAAAGGGAAAGGGCCGTGTTTTCTTTTTAAAGAAAATTTAAATTTAGGCAGCTGTGGGGTTTCCCCAAATTAAAATGAAAAAAATAAATAAACTATACTCACCTTTCTCCAGTCCCGTTCCAGGGGTTTTTATACCCCCGCCCTTTTAATTTTCTTTCTTCTACTTGGATACATGGGAATCCCCCCCCCCTGCAGTCGTTGATTGCCTACAGTGCTTGCCTAACCCACTTTAAAAAGTAAACATTTTTAAAAAGGTTAGGGGTGCTTTCAAAACAGGCGTTTTTAAAACTGCGTTTCCAATTAAGTTTCCCTTTTTTATCTTAAAATCAAGCTTTTTTGCATTTATCTAAACTGTTTAAAAAGTGGGGGTAATAATTTAATGTGTTTTTTTAATTCCAAAACTTCAGACACATTTAATTGTTTACTTGCTTGAAAAATTTTTCCAAACAATTTAGCCCAACTGAAAAGACTTTCGGGTTTAAAAAGGCAGTTTAATTGGAGCCCCGGTTAAAACTGCACCAAAATTTTGGGGGGGTGTAAAAGCACCCCCCTTATGTAGGTAGGGCCGTGGTTTTTTCCCAGTCAATCACCCACTGAAGAAAGTGATTTTTCTATTCAGAAGTAAAAAAAAGAAAACAGAAAACTGGGTAGACGCAGAAGGAAGGTGAGTATAGGTTTTTTTTTTTTTTTTTTTTTTTATGGGGCCCAAGAGCTGGCTATTTTTTTTTTTTATAAGGGGAAAAACATCCTTTATTTTTTTTCAACAACAGCAACCCAAAACTTCCAGAGGGTGGCAATTTTTTTTCAATTTTATTTTTACTTTTAAAAAAGGGGAAAACCATAACCAAAAAAGAGGGAAAAAGTTTGGAAATTAAAAACTTCCCATATCTCCAGAGGAACCTTCGCTCAGATTCACTGTTAATGGAGACAAGATGGGAAAAAAATTGCGTTTAACAAAAATTCTTGTGCTTCCACCATGGCCATTTGTTTCCGTGCTTATAAAAATATTGGCTGTCATTGTAGCCCACCCAACCGTCACTTGAAAATTAATTTTTCTGAAAAAATAATACCAAAAAATTTTAACATAAAAATGGAAGGACTGACACAAAAACACATAAAATGAAAAATAAAAAATTTATGGGGAAAAGTAAAAGAGGTGCTTCATACAGCAATAAATATAAATATTAAATGTTCTGAATAAAATAGTCATTGCTCTCCTGATGTTGGTCAGCATACCCCTCACATTTTAGTAAATATAGTATTATATCTTTTCATGGGACAAGACTGAAGATATGAACTTTTTGATACAATGTAAAAGAGTCAATGTACGCTTGTAAAAACGTGTAAAACAAAAAAACCCACACCCATCAAGGTTAAACTGTTTGAAAAAACAAAAGGGGAGTAAAACCCCTAAGTAAGAATGAACAAATTGGGCACAATTTGCTATTTTCCCTTCACTGTGTCATATGACTTGTTAGTGTTACCAGGTCTCAGGTGTGAATGGAGTGCGGATGTGTTAAATCTGGTGTTATCACTTTCACACTTCTGGTGTTATCGTTCTCACGCTTATACTGGTCATTCATTGGAAGTTCAACATTTGGAAACTGATTTGGGAAAAAAACCCGTCTTAGGATCTGAAAAAAAAGGGGAAATTTTTGTTTTTATATTTAAAAAATTGGGGCCCCGGCTATAAGAAGATTTAAAACACCATGAAAATGAGCGGGAGCACGGGTGGCAAAAAACATTTCAGGGGTTTAACAAAGCCCGTTCCCGTCAGGGCAGGGCCTCTACCTATAGGCCCAAAAAAGTTAATGCAAAAGTGCTCAACGTCAAAACCCCGGGGGGTTTTTCCCTTTTTAAAAAAGAATTTTTTGAGCTCTGCAAGACATTGTGGGGTGGAGTCCTGTAAATGCTCAGCCTTGGGCCATACAATACATCCAAAAATTGGGCTGGGCCAAAAAGGGTGTCTTCCCGGAAGGAAGGCCCCTTCTAACAATGATACCCCAAGAAAGGCCCCCAAAAAGTTTTTTTAAGGAAAGAGAAAAAAGGACAGGGATTAATGGAAAAAAAATCCTGTGAGACAAAAAGACCAGGATAAGCTTTTTTGGGGTCAGGTTTTGGTCCAAGGGAATGGGTGGCAGCAAAAGGGTGGGAAGTTTCTAAAAAAAAAGTGTGTTTTTGGGCCCCAGTCAAGCATTTGGGGATGGGGGGGTTTTTTTAGGTTTTGGGGTTTTGGGGGTGCATGGTGCTGCTGGCTGTAGAAGCTAAAGTTCTTTTAGGGAAAATTTTAAGCTGTGTATCAAGGTGGGGGGCCCGGGAATTTTCCCCCCAAAATCAAAAAACGATGAAAGCAAATTTTAACACCAAGTTAAAACCAAAAATTCTACCCTTTTTGAATTATATTGGGGATTTTGTCCCAAAAAAATACCCAGAAATTTTCATGCACACAAGGGATTTATTCCAAAGGGGCCCACTGTGCTTTCTCCCTGCGGTGGATCCCCCATTCAATAATGTTCTCTGGACAAACAATAAACTTTACCTACCAAATGGGGCCTTTTTTGGGAAGGCCGTCACTATTTTACATATTAATACCAAAAGGGAGAAAAAAGGAGGGGTGTGGGGATGTGTTTTGAGGACATCAACTATATCCACTATTCCCAGAACACAGAAACCAATAAAAATTCCCACCTGACCCAACTTTGAGAGCTGACGAAACCAAAGTTAAGGGATACTTCAGTGTTCCACTCAAAAGGGTTTGTTTTCCTGGATTTTTTACGTGTAGCCCCGACACCCGGGCTTTAGGCCCTAACAAACCCAACTACGGGGCTGTTTAAATTTGGGCCCCCCAAAATAGGTTTTTGGGGGGCAAAGTTTCCCACCCCCCGGGGGCTATTTTGGCTTTTAAAAAACCCGGGCCAACCCGTTTCTGGATGAGGGGGAAACCCTCTTGGAATCACGTTTGGGCGGGAAACCAAAAAAGGCAGTCACTCCTCTCTGCGATGGATTTGTCAAGGGTGTTACCAATTTTCTCTGTGCCCTTTTACCCAACAACAATGGGCTTTAGCCCGCTAGTGCTTTCCCCAGCAGCGGGAATTTTTTGAAATAAATTTTGTCCAATGTACCCATTCTTCCCGTTTTTTGGTCCCCTCAGTTCCTTTTTTTGCCTTTTTCTTAGATTTTTCTCACCCGTCCCCCTTCCTTTGAAAACAGTGACAAATTTTTTGGGCCCAAACGATGTCAGGGGTTTTTAATCATTTAAATTTTTTAAAAAGATTATTGTTTCCTGGGGAGAGGCCCAAAGAAGTGGGCGGTTAATTTCAAACATAAAAAATGGCCCCCAAACCCCCCTCCAAAACTAAACCAAAGCCTTGCCCAAAAGAAAATGATGGGTTTTAAAATTTGGGTGGAGGGCCCCTGCCATGTTCCAAAAGGTCTAAATTTTTAGCTTCCCATGAGGTTTCCTTTAAAAAAGGGTTTTTGGAGGAGGCAAGTCTCTAATTTTTTCCACCCACTCCTGATGTCGTCCTGGAGGAAGGGGGAAGAAAATTCCAGGGAGCTTTTCAACCCCGTGTTTTCTAGTTAAAAGCCCAAAGCCCAAAAAAGTTAAGGCCCGTGCTGGAAAATAATGGTGGCACCACCAAAAAAATTTACAACCCTTTTTGCCAATTTTTTTTTTCCCCAAATTTTTTTTTTTGGGGATTTTAATCACTTTTGTTGCCCCCCCCAGGGTTTTGACAATGTAAGGGTTTATTAAACCCCCTTTAAACCCCCACCGGATTTTGTGTAAAAATTTATGGTGCAGTGGGTTTTTTTTTTCGCCATGATTTTCCAGGAAAGTTATGGAGATTGGGAAAGAAAAAAAAAAAATTTTTTAAAAAGTTTAAAAATGTTTAAAAAAAAAAAAAAAATACGGGGAAAAAAAAGCACCACTGCCCAAATTTTTCCCCTTTTAAAAAATCAAAACACCCCCAAAAAAGATTCCAATTTTTAAAAAGATGCCAAAAATTTTTGGTATCACCATGTGCGTAATGGGCAAAGTCATATAAATCCGGGCATGTTTCTTTTCCCCCTTTCGGGGGGAACGCTGGGAAAAAAAATTAATAAAAAAAAAAAATGGCAGAAAAAATGCAAATTTTTTTTGTTTCCCGTGCCCCAAAAAATGGAATAAAGAGAAACGGAAAAGGGAAAAGTCAAAATAAAAAATTCCCCAAAAGTGATATCAATGAAAACGATAGTTTGTCCAGTCAAATAAAAAGACCTTTCACAACTCTGTATATGGAAAAATAAAAAAAATTATGGCTTTCAGAGAGCGATACCTAAATATTGTTTACATAAAAAAATATATTTTTTTTCTAAACTTCTACAGCATTAAAAAACAATATAAATTGGGTAACACCCCAATCGTATCATTGAGCAGAATAAAACTAACTTGTCATGTGTACTGCACGGTGAGCACTGTAAAAAATAAAACTAAAAAACTTCCAAAAACAAATTCAAACGCGATCAAGAAGTCATGTGTCTCCCAAAAATTACACCAATACAGATGTCAATAAAAGCTGGGAAAAATAAGCCCCTACAAAGCTCTGTACACAAAAAATAAAGAAGTTATGGCTCTCAGACTAAATAAAAGTGTTTTTATTGTGTAAAAGCAGTAAAACTTTAAAAAAATGTACAAAACAAATGCTGTATTTGTATCATCATGCTAAGTAAAGCTAGCATGTTAGTTTGTTCATTCTGCCTCCAAAAAACTTTGATAAAAAGAGATCAAAGTGTCATATAAACCTAATAGTGGCACCAATGAAAACGTCAACTCATCCCGCAAAAAACAAGCCTTTAATTAGCTCCGTATACAAAAAAAATGTTATGGCTGTCAGACTATTGTCAAGATGAAGATGAAGCTCAGTCTACCACAGATGAAGACCAGACTGTCGCGGAAGAACCTCTTCATGACTGTCTTGAACAAATGGAGGCTGAAACCTCCCATCTTCCTACTGGTTCTACATCCAAGTTGGAGAACCCAGACTATGTCTTCTTCACAGATGGATCCAGATATGCGGATGATCAAGGACGATTCCATACAGGATTTGCTGTGGTACCTTGCAAGGAAACCGTGAAGCTGCATCTTTACTTCGAGAAAGCCAGCCCAAGAAGGTGAACTCTGGGCTGTAACGGAAGCTTGTAAGCTCGCCGAAGAGAAGACCATGAACATATACACCGAATCAGCCTACAGGTAGACAGGCCTAAGTGGGCCCTCAGTCAAGGG
>JAODAL010061135.1:0-20504 GCA_025379985.1 Phyllomedusa bahiana | reverse complement strand
AAAAAAGGGGAACACAAATTTGCACTTCTGCATCAAGTAAATCTTTGGTGCTAGTTCCAAGCAGTTCTGGGGCCTAAGAGGGGATCCTGTGCAATCCACAACATAGAATTCCCCCCCAAAAGGAATTACCCCCCTGGATTTGTACGAAGTGTAGAATTGCCCTTTAGTTGTAGTGGTACAGATCCAAGGGAAAAACGTTATTGGTATTGCAAAAATTTAAGGTGATTTTTCTGGTTTTAGCTGTCCAAGAAGCTAAGTCCAAAACTTGCAGGTAGCCCCAGAAAAAATCAGTACGTGAAATCGTTCCCCAAACTTTAATGAGTTTTGTCCCCTTGTGGGGCTCAGGGAAAATTTTTTAACAATCAGTTCTTTATCTGCAGTTGCATTTACTTTTGCATGTAACTTTTTGGTTTTATTCCTGGGTTGCTTTCTACACACGCCGCAAAATGCCCATCGCCCAAAAAATAAAGCAGTGTTACCCTGTACCCACCCAAAATTTGGGTTTCTGTGGCTGCTCCCCACATTTACTACGGTTACAGCACAATCTTTTCTTTTGTTTTCCGGTTTTCCCATTCTCATGGAGGTTTGGACTTTGCTTTGACTGACGCAGTTTTTTGTTTTCAATGTGGGGGCCTGTGTCAGACACTTAAAATTCTTTGAAATCTCTTGCAGTTTAAACCATGTGAGATTTGGGTTTCTTCATAACCTTCTTCTGGGTGAGCGAGCGACATTTTTCAATAACCTGTCTCTGAATATTCCCTGTCACAAGGGCTTTGCAAGTTTCGTCTAGTTACAAAATGTCAATGGGTTTTCCCATTCTTGTTTCAGCCTGCTAAAAAGTATCTTTTATATGGAAAATTTTTCTTTGGGTCAAAGTGCTCACTCAGTTTTTCATTGCGTTCATAATCTGAATCTTTTCCCCCGTTTCCCCCCAGGGTTTCAAAGATGTCCCGGATTTTGGCCCCGCTAGATCAGAGCATGGGTCTCTTCTGAGAGGTGAGGGCATCCTGTGGCTGTAACATGAAATGGGGTCCTTTTCCACTTGTCCCCGCGCTTGACAGCTGTGTGGCTCCTGACACATCAAAAAAGGGCCCCTAGCTGGTAAACCAGGAATTGCCCCTCGTCGCCAAAAATTTGTGTTTTAAAAAAAAAACAACTTTAGAGCTTGCTTTTTCCCTGAAGTCTTCCCAGACTGAATTGACCCCCCCTGCACCCAGCCAATATCAAATATTTTAAATTTTGCAAACCCCGCACACACAACCTCCTGCTCCCTCCCAGGGGGGGAGGAGGGAGCAGCGTTTGGAGTACAAAAAGGGGGGTTAAATTTTCCCCTCTGCGCACCCCCTTGCCCCCTCTGTTCTTTCACATGACAGGAAGCTGCCGAACAGTGTATACTTGGGAGGGGGGAAGAGGGTTAGGGCCCCTCTGCTGAAGAAAAAAGGTAGGAGCTTCCCCCTGACTTGTGATGTTTTTAAAAATGGGGGGGAAAAAAAGGGGCAGGGGGAGAGGAGCTGGTGCAGGTGAGAGGAACTGGTGCAGGGGAGAGAGGGACTGGTGAATGAGAGAGAGGAACTGGTGTAGGAGAGAGGAACTGGTGCAGGGGAGGGAGGAACTGATGCAGGGAGAGAGGAACTGGTACAGGGGGGAGAGGAACTGGTACAGGGGGGGGAAAGGAAAGGTGAGGGGAAAGGAACTGATGCAGGGGGGAAAAGGAAATGGGGCGGGGGAAAGGAACTGGTGCGGGGGGAAAAGGGGAATGGTGCAGGGGAAGAGGAACTGGTGCAGAGGGAAGAGGAACTGGTGCAGAGGGAGAGGAACTGGTGCAGGTGGAGAGGAACTGGTGCAGAAGGAGAGGAACTGGTGCAGGAGGAGAGTAACTGGTGTAGGGGAGAGAGGAACTGGTGAAGGGGGAAGAGGAACTGGTGCAGGGGAGAGAGGAACTGCAGGCTTGCTATGCAGATAGTCCTGGGACCACTCTATGTCCCCAGGGCTGACTGTACAGACATTCCCCAGGCTCCATTGGATCACTTGGATTCCTAATCACCCAATGGAGCAGGGGAATGCCCTTTGAATATTCCACGGTCACAGACCACGGCAATCAAAGGGTTAAAACTCTGGGGATTGGAGGTTTCCCCTGCTTACCGTCACTTAGAAAGATGGCTGTAGGAACAGAGCTGTTAACTACAGCTCTGTTCCTAGAGCAGTCTCACTAAGTACCGGGAAGCTGCAGCACTGGGAGCCGAGAAGCACCTATTTCTGACCACGCTGATGTAAATGGTTATGAATGCTGACGTGATACTTGGTGCCTCTCACCTCCCTTAAATGGGCCTGGAGTTGTGCGACACTCATTATCCGGCTCCGCAGGGCATTGGTTACGATGAATAGGTCATCAGTGTGTGATGGAGACACAGGACGTCCACTTCTTTGCCTTTCTGTGACTCTTCCAGTCTCTCTGTATCTCTGATACAACCTGCTTTTGACACTCTGTGACACGCTAAGCTCAGTGGCCACTTCCATCTGAGAGCATCCTGCTTGGCAATGGCAAGGTACTGTTGATCAATTAAAAGTGTAGTCTTGGTCTCATGATGTTAAAATGTGAACACCAGGATCAGGGCTGTTCCTAGGCTAAATTGCACTCAGGGCACCACACTGTAACACAATGCATCACCTCAACCAGAGCCTGAATATACAAAAAGCTTTAACACAATGTTCTATGTATAAAACTACTAAATAATAGTTATACAGTTACCACATAACAATGCTACACAACACTAGAATACCAAGACCAATATTACCAATATCCTACTAAAACCAAATATCACAAGCACATAAGGCGACATGTCCGAAACTTGGTGGTGCCGCAGCAGTTTTTAGGTGCATTAAATCAGTGTAAAGTGCGCCAGAAAATCTGATCCTCTCAAAAATCTGGCGTCAGGTTAACTTAATGCTCCTACAAAAAGGCGCATTGCGCAAATCGCGGTGTATAACATATCATTGGTAGTGTATGTAATGCACCTCAATAGGTGCATTGCATTATGGAGGCGCACAGCGTATAATTTTTAGGCGCATTAGAATGTGTCGTGCCCGGCGTATAATGTGCCTAGTTTTGGTGTATGACAGTTCATTTACATTGAGAATATAGCGTCAAAAGTGGTTTTGGCGCAAAATAGACCAAAAAACTGGCGTTGGAGTGTTGGAACATGTCGCCCATAGTGACCAAATAATATTGCCATACAATGACCATATTTAACACCACCACATAGTGACTTAATAATATGACCACACCATGACCACATATCATCACCACATAGTGACCGAATAATACCACCACACCATGACTACATATCACCACCACATAGTGAACGATTAATACCACCACAACATGACCACATAACACCATCAAATAGTGACTGAATAATATCTCAACACCATGACCACATATCACCACCACATAGTGACTGAATAATACCACCAAAACATGACCACATAACACCATCACATAGTGACTGAAAAAAATCTCAACACCATGACCAAATATCACCACCATGTATTGACTCAATAATACCCCCACATATCATCACTACATAGTGACTGAACAATACAACACACCATTACTGAATATAAACCATTATAATACCACCAATATTACCAGCATACAGTGACCATACAGAGGTGGATACCAGTTGTACACAGGCTCTGCAGACACATAAGTGATTACAGTAAAATTACATCCAGTCACTCACTGGAGACATCCCTGATGTGTTGTTCTCTTCTCTGATTAGTTGTTTTCTTTTCCTTCTCCATCTGTCCAAGACCGCCATGGCGACTTCACTGTAAAATTTGCAAAACAAACATCTTCGAGTCCTCACTTTTCCAGCACTTCTCTACAAATCCCTCTCTCATTAAAAATTCCCCATCTATAGTGACTCAAATAGTAATCCATTTGTGTCTCTACCACTAAAAGTGACCCAAAATAGCTCTAGGGCTCCCATTTGTTCACCAAGTTTTAGTCTTGTTTCATTTTCCCATATAGGAGGCAGTTAAATCCCCAAAGATAGTATGTAGGTAGGCAGGTACTGAAAGCCCATTTTATGTAGGCAGTCCTCAAATAAGCAAGTGTGTAGTGCCCCATTGGGTAGGTATTGTAGACTTATAGGTTCCCCAATAGGTAGGTATTTAGGTCCCCTATTAAGTAGATAGGTAGTTATATAGGCCTCCCCAATAAGTAGAAATATAGGTCCCTAGTATGTAGTTATATAGGCCCCCTCTGAGTAGGTGGGTAAGTATAAAGTGCCTTTGTAGGTAGTTAGGAATATAGACCCCCCCAGTTGGTAGGTATAGAGGCCCCCCAGTATATAGCTATATAAGCCCCTAGTAGGTAGGTATATAAGCCCCATGTAGTTAGATATACTAACCCCCCTATAGGTAGATATAGCCCCACCTCGTAGGTAGATATATATGCCCCCTCTGTATGTAGGTATATGCCCCCCTGTAGGTAGATATATGCTCCCTGTAGGTAGTAGATATAGACCCCTGAAGGTAGGTAGTATTGTACCCATGTATGTTGATATATTTGCCCCCCTGTAGATACAGATATGCCCTTTGTAGGTACAGATATATGTCCCCTTTAGGTAGTTACAGTATATGTCCTATGTACAGTGGTGGCCAAAAGAATTGGAACCCCTGCAATTCTGTCAGATAATACACAGGTTTTTCCTGAAAATGATTGTAATCACAAAATTCTTTGGTATTTAATATTTTCATTTATTTTGCTTGCAATGAAAAAACACAAAAGAAGAATGAAACAAAATCAAATCATTGATAATTTCACACAAAACTCCAAAAATGTCGAACAAAAGTTTTGGCACCCTCAGCCTAATTTACATGGTAGAATAACCTTTAGCCAATAAAACTGCAACACCGCTTCCGGTACCATCAATGAGTTTCTTACAATGCTCTGCTGGAATTTTAGGACAATTCTTCTTTGGCAAAATGATCCAGGTCTCTGAGATTTGAAGGGGGCTTCTCCAATGCCATTTTACATCTCTCCACAGGTGTTCTATGGGATTCTGGTCTGGACTCATTGCTGGCCACTTTAGAGTCTCCAGTGCTCTCATCTCAAACCATTTTCTAGTGCTTTTTGAAGTGTGTATTTGGGTTCATTGATCTGTTGGAACAACCTATGACCTCTGAGGGGATGACCAAGCTTACTCACACTGGGGCCATCACAATATGCTGCAAAATTTGTTGGTAGTCTTCAGACTTTATAATAACACTTGCACACGGTCAAGCTGTCCAGTGCCCAGAGCAGCAAGAAACACCAAAAACATAAGGGAACTTCCGCCTGTTTGACTGTAGGGGGACCAGTTCTTTTCTTTGAATGCCTCATTTTTTTTTCCTATACACTCTGTGTTGATGCCTTTCCCCAATAAAAGCTCTACTTTTGTCTCATGACCAGAGAAACATTCTTCAAAAACATTTTAGGCTTTTCAGGTAAGTTTGGGCAAACTCCAGCTGGCTTTTTTATGTCTCGGGTTAAGGGAGTGGGGTTTCCTGGGTATCTACCATACGGTCCCTTTTCATTCAGACGCCGAGGATAGTACGGGTTGACAATGTTGTACCCCTCAGGACTAGCAGGGCTGCTTGAAACTTGTTTGGATGTATAGTCGTGTTCTTTATTCCACCATCCGAACAATTTGCATTGAATATTCTCATATTTTTTTCTTTTCCCCATTTTTTTTCGCCCGTCCTCTTTAGGGAGGTTAGCCACAGTGCCATGGGTACGTCCACATCTAGGAGGTTAGCCACTGTGCCATGGGCTCCATCCACATCTAGGGTGGTTTAGCCACAGGTGCCATGGGCTCCCGTCCACATCTAGGGAGGTTAGCCACAGTGCCATGGGCTCCATTACATATCTTGGGAGGTTAGCCACAGGTGCCATGGGCTTTACATCTAGGGAGGTTGCCAATAGTGCCATGGGCTTTATAACTTCTTGACTGACACTGAGCACGGTAGACACAGCAACATTCAGGTCTTTGAGATGGACTTGTACTTGAGATTGCTCAGGCTTCTTCACAATTTGGATTATCAAGTTCCTCAGACAGTTTTTTGGGCTTCTTTCTGTTTTTCTCCATGTCAATGTGGTACACACAAGGACCAGGGCAGAGGTGGAGTCAATTTAATCCATGTCAACTGGCTGCAAGTGATTTATTTTGGCCAACAACATGTTAGGGTGCCACAGGTAAGTTACAGGTGCTGTTTAATTACACAAATTGTGAGAAGCATCACATGATTTTTCAAACAGTTGCAAATACTTTGTTCCACCCCTTTTTCATGGTGTGGAATTGTATCCAATTTGGCTTTATGACCAATCTTTTTGTGGTTTTCCATTGAAGACAAATTAAATGAAGATAATAATACCAAAGAATTTGTGATTGCTATCATTTTCCAGAAGAAACTGAGTATTATCTGACAGAATTGCAGGGGTGCCAATACTTTTGGCCACCACTTGTAGGTAGGCATTTTTCCCCTATAGGTAGGTATATGCTCCCTGTAGGTAGGGATATGCCCCCTTTAGATAGGGATATGTCCCCTGTAGGTAGGTATTTGCCTCCTGCAGGTAGGTATTTCCTCCCTGTAGGTAGATATATGCCCCTTGTAGGTAGGAATATGCCCCCTGTAGATAGGTATTTGCATCCTTGTAGGTAGGTATATGCCCCCTGTAGGTAGGTATTTGCCCTCTGTAGGTAGGTACAGGTATATGCCCACGTTAGGTAGGTATTTGCCCCTTTAGGTAGCTATATGCCCCATGTTGGTAGCCATATGCCCCCTGTAGAAAGGGATATGCCCTCTGTAGGAAGGGATATGCCCTCTGTAGGAAGGGATATGTCCCCGTATAGGTAGGTATATGCCCTCTTGTAGGTAGGTATATGCCCCTGTAGGTAGTTATATGTCCTCTTTAGGTAGTTATATCCTCCCTGTATGTAGGTATATGCCCCCTGTTGGTTGGTATATGCCCCTTTGTAGGTAGGTATATGCCCCCTTTTAGGTATAGATATGGCCCCTGTCAGGAGAGTTGTAGGCCCCCTCTAGGTATAGGTAGGTGTAATGGTACAAAGAAAATAAAAATATAAAAGGTACTCACCTCTCCATGTTCCCGCACGGTCATCTCTGGTGTAATCGGCGTGATATCAAGCTGCTTACATGACACACTGCTCCTGGGGGTCTCCTAGGCAATAAGTCTAATCTTCCAGCCTAGGAGACCCAGCGACGCAGGGAGTATGACGACACTGCTGCATCACACCCCCAGCGATGCTGATGTGTATATACAGCGGTCGTATGCCCATAGTCTATGGATAGGTCAAATTACATGTTTCAAATCTGTCTTTTGGTATCATGACTTATACATTTGATATAAGCCATGAATGTAGTGTGAACAGGCCCTAACAGTATAACTGCCCTTGTTGCCGATAGCAACCAATCAGAGCTCAGCTTCTACTGCTCTAGAAAAATGAAAGCTGAGCTCTGATTGGTTAGTATAAACTCTGATTGGTTACTATGAGCTTCTACTGGTTGCTATGGGCAACGTAGACAGTCTTATTGTTGTTTTGATATATGAGGCCCAGGGTTTTTCCTCCTAAATTCATGTGAAAAACACCATGGTGCGACATGTATGAAACTTGACACGTCGACACAATTTTTTGCATCTTTTTTGCACTGTCTAATGCGCCTGAATATATAAGTGGTGAACGTGCGGTCAGAAATGGCGGGTAATGTTCGACGCACCTAGGGTATGTGTTTGGCGCGCCGCGGTACTTTGGCGCCTTATTATTACGCCAAATATGTGTATAAATGAAGGTCAGAATTCGACAATGGCTGCTCAAACGGTTCAATGAGCTGCTTTACTAATTTAAAATGTATTATGTTAATACTAAAATTTTGTGGAGGTTTTTATATTTTAATTTTTTTATAATTAAAATCTTGCAAAATACTTTTTTCACACTTTTAATTTGTGTTCAGAAAAATGTAGGTTAGTGGGTTATTTAATTAAAAATTAATATTAGATTATGTTCATTTTAACCCCTTAACGCCGAGGCCTATTTTTTTCACGTTATTTTTTCCCTCCCTGCCTTCCCAAAGCCATAACTTTATTATTTTTTCATCTATATGCAGTGGGTACGGAAAGTATTCAGACCTCGTTACATTTTTCAAGTTCATTTTTGCTCATTAATATACACTCTGCCCCCCATCTTGAAAGAAAAAAACAAAAATGTAGATATTTTTGCAAATTTATTAAACAAGAAAAACTGAAATCTCACATGGTAATGTGTATTCAGACCCTTTGCTCAGTATTGAGTAGAAGCACCTTTTGAGCTATTACAGCCATGAGTCTTCTTGGGAATGATGCAACAGGTTTTTCACCCCTGGATTTGGGGATCCTCTGCCATTCTTCCTTGCAGATCCTCTCCAGTCCCCTCAGGTTGGATGGTGAACATTGGTGCGGCCATTTTCAAGTCTCTCCAGAGATGCTCCATTGTGTTCAGGTCGGGGCTCTGGTTGGGCCAGTCAGAAATGGTCACAGAGTTGTTGTGAAGCCTCTGCTTTGTTATTTTAGCTGTGTGCTTAGGGTTATTGTCTTGTTGGAAGAGGAACCTTCAGCCCAGTCTAAGGTCCAGAGCGTCTGGAAGAGGTTTTCATCCAGGATATCTCTGTACTTGGCCGCATTCATCATTCCTTCGATTGCAACCAGTCGTCCTTTCCCTGTCTCCTCTGATGCTGCACCACCATTTCACTGTTGGGGTTGTATTGGGAGGTGATGGCAGGGCCGGGTTTTCTCCACGCTTACAAATTAACCCAAAAAAATTCAATCTTTTTCCCTCAAGGGAAGGGAAATTTTTTTCTCATATTTGGGGGTCCTTCATGTGTTTTTTTGCAAACGTTGCAGCTTTTAATGCTTTTACTGAGGAGAGGCTTCCGTTGGGCTTTCATAGTCTTGCCAGACAGGTTCCGTTCCTGTTTCCCTGTGTGCTGCCATCCATGGGGATGCATCTGTCTGCGGTTTCATATGTTTGGGCGGGTGAGGAGAGGGCCTTTTTCCTCGGCCTGCACTTAACACCAAAAACACCACTCGTCGGTCTGCATCTCATAGTTGGGTCTTTGTGGTTTTTTCACTGTCTCACTTTAATGCATTCATAGGGAGGGTTCCCCGGCCTTCATGTATTCATTGGGGATCTTCTTTACCTCTCTCACCAAAGCTCTTCTCTCACGATTGCTTAGTTTGGCTGGACGGCCAGGTCAAGGAAGAGTTGTGGTCGTCCTAAACTTCTTCCATTTTAGGATTATGGAGGATATTGTGCTCTTAGGAACCTTGAGCACTACAGAAATTCTTTTGTAACCTCGGCCAGATCTGTGCCTTGCAACAGTTCTGTCTCTGATCTCCTTCGGCAGTTCCTTAGACCTTATGTGCTCTGACATGCACTGTGAGCTGTGAGGTCTTATATAGACAGGTATGTGCCTTTCCTAATCAAGTCCAATCAGTTTAATTAAACACAGCTGGACTCCAATGAAGGAGTAGAACCATATCAAGGAGGATCCGAAGGAAATGGACAGCATGTGAGTTAAATATGAGTACCACAGCAAAGGGTCTGAATACTTAAGTCCATGTGATATTTCAGTTTTTCTGTTTAATAAATTTTCAAAAATATCTACATTTCAGTTTTTTTCTTTGAAGATGGGGGGGGGGGGGGGGGGTGTACATTAAGCAGCAAAAAATGAACTTTTTGGACCTTACCAAATGGGTGCAATGAAGAAAGAGTGAAAAATATAAAGAGGTACGAATACTTTCCGTACCCACTGTAGACGTAATAGGGCTTTTATTTTGTGGAACAAGATGTACTTTCTAATGGTGTCATTCATATTACCATAGAATATACTTGGAAACCACAAAAAAAATCTAAGTGGGGCAAAATGTGATAACGTACTTGCGGCATGTTTGCGGGAGTTTTCTTTTTCCGCCGTTCAATCCTCTGTGAAAATTATATCTTATCTGTATTCTAGAGGTTGACCCGCATCCGGAAATACCAAACATGTAGGGTTTCAATATGTTTTGGTACCGTAAAAAAAAGCCAAACATTTTCTATGTTTTGAAATGTGTGTCGCGGCGCCATTTTCTGCAACCAATGACTTTTTTGTGCTATACGGACATGAGTGAGGGCATTTTTTGCAGACTAAAGTGTATTTTTTATTGCTAGCAGTTTGGAATGCTGGGATTTTTTGTTTTTAAATTTTTAAATTTTTTTGGGTGTAAATGACAAAAAAACCCCTCAATCATACTTATCAATGGAGGACACTTTTGTCTAACTTTACACCATTTATTAGTTGTCTTAGTTTGTGCTAATAATCCCGCATTGGTGCATTTGTTTGACATGTGGCCTTCAGTGGAGCCGCACTTCCTTTTTCCGAATCCACGCCCCATTCGTTGGACACTGAGCAGAAATATCTAATACACATAAGAAATGTGGTGTAAAGCATGTGCAGAAGAATTTTGGGCCCCTTTTCCCTAGCAGTTGCCCTGATTTTTTTAACCCTTTTTTCATAGAATTTTTAAGCATTTCTAGTTGTATTCTTTCGGTTCTGTAACCTTTTGCAGAGGTCTTTTTGTTTTTTTGGGTTTTTTTCTGCTTGGCCGGTTAACGCACAGGTTTTTGGGTTTGGTTTCTAGCAGATTCGTTTTTTTGAGTCGCAAAAAAAAAAAAACGACTGCACCCTGCGCTGCATAGACTTCAGTAGAAAATCTGTGCTGTAGTCTCTGCAGCATGGATTCTTTACAGAGGTTTTTTAAAACAAAAAACCGCCAGGGAATATGGGGACAGTTTATATTGTGGGACCAACGTCAGATGCCCGCAGCGATATGACCGCGCTTTTGTGCGAAAAACACGACCGACCCTGAGTGGTGATCTCAATAAAAAATTCCAAGTGTATTATACAGAAAGGGTTTTCTGAGGTTGAATTTAAAACCCCAAAAACCGGGTCAAAGGGGTTTTAGAATTTCATATTTAACTTAAAGGGGAATGTGTCAAAAAAAAATGACTTTTTAAACTCACATTTTTTATGTTAAAAAAAATTTTTGAATTTTTGGTTGTTTTTTTTTTTAAAATTTTTCCCAGACCCATTTCAATATTTTTTTTTTAATTTTTAAAGTTTGCTTTTTTATTTTGGCCATGGGCCCTAATAATCGTTGACACTTCCTGCTCTGTTTAGAGATTTTTTCAGCGTGTGCCATCAGTAAAAGCAGGGTCAAGCTGAAAGGAGACCCGATGTGTACAGTTACACAGAACCCACCAGTACGGAGGGATGTCACTCCCCCTTCCCCCCCCTTTGCACAGTGAAAATTCCTATACTGTAGGGTTATGGGCAAAAAACGGTTTTAAAATTTGCGCTGAAAGCTGCTGTAAAGTATCTCTCTGACTGTGTTAAGCAGTGCAAGCAAAAATGTATCCCCACAATATTATAGATGCCGTTTGAGACATTCAATCAGGAAATTAAAAATGGCGAGAGGAAAAGAATGGGGTTAAAACCAGGTTGCAGAATGCTAAGTAGTGAATAAAAATTAAATTTATGTAGTTCCTTAAAAAAACAATAATCTTGGTGAAAGTAGTGCTACTTGGGGAAAAAAACTAGCAGTCTTTAGCTCAAGGTCCCAAACCCATGGGAAAAAATTGTGGGCCCAGCGGTCCCCTGATGACGGAGCCAACGTAGGGGAGCAGGTAAGCGTAACGGCGGGGTCCGGGGACGGGAGTGTGAGTTTCGGGGAGGACTCCCCCCTTCCCTCAAAGGTTTGGGAAGGGGAGGTCCCCCCCGAAACGACACGTACCTGCCCGCCCTGGACCCCCCCTGTCTTACGTTACCGTCCCTTTTGGCCCCGTGCATGGAGCCCGCTGGAGCCCACAATTTTTGTCCCAGGGATTTGGGCCTTGTGGTCGGATGTCTATGTTTTTCACGCAAGTAGCACAGTTGTGCACAAGGGTTATTTTTATGTTTTTTTGGAAATAAATAAATTGAATGTTTTATTCACTCTTTGCTTGCTGAAACCTGTGTTTCTATTGTAAAGATGATGGGGAGAGGGGATACTCCCACTGGTGATGCATGTAAGTAGAAGACTTTTACATTGCCACATCTCTATAGTTGCAGGAAAAGAATGTGGATCAGGGTCTTGATTTCATAAGTAAAAAAAATAAATAAAAAAATGGCGACATATTCCCATTAAAAAAGGCAGATTATAGTACTGTTCAATTGAATGGGATGGCCAAAATATGAAAACCGCAGCAAAAAAACCTGCGTCAAAAAATGGTGTTAAATTTTGGTAGATTTGATTAAAATTTTTTTCCTGCCATGTAGACGTGCCTTAAATCTAAAAAAATTCCAAATATGCAAAATTACAGTGGTAAAAAACCCCCTGGGAGCTTAAAGGGAAATTTTGCCAAAATTTTTTTTTTTTTCTTATTAAAACAAAACCCTGTCCATTGTTTTCCTTTAGCCCTTTTTATTTTATTGTAGAATCTTATTTGGGCCCTCTTTGTTGTGGGGAAAACATTCTTGCTTACCGGCTTTAAAAGCAGTCAGGAAATTTTACAGCGCTTTATGCAATAGGCTTCTTTAAAACGTTTTTTGTCCCATTGTATGGAGAGTTTTCCTGAAGGGGTGAGAGGGGGAGCGTGACCTCTCCCTTTGTGATGGTGGATTTGGTTCTGTACATTGGTGTTTCCTTTCACTTTACCCCGTTTTGTTGTGAGCAGACCTGCTGAAAATCCTCTTTAAAAAGAACGGAAGTGTCAGAATTATTGGCCCAGTGGCCGAAGTGAAAACTGCAGAATTTGAAATTTAAAAAAAATTTAAAAATAATCTGGAAAAATTTAAACCAAAAATTTCCTTTTAAAAAAGGTTTAACAAAATGCGAGTTTTTTCAAAAAGTATTTTTGATGACACATTCCCTTTTAAAAATAGGGAGCTAAAGGTTTCTTTCACTATGAGCCACCAAAAGAGGTTCCCCATAACCCTTTTTTTGACCCATTTAATCTCATATTGCAATTTTTTTTTTTTACAGGAGTCCTGGGAAAAGGGGGCAAGCATACAGTTTTTTTTTTTTTTTTTTTTTTTTTTTTTTTTTGGAAAGCTTGATCAGTGTACAACATTGCGAACAGGGGCTGGACTCCCGAGACCCCCTTCCCAGACTCTTGGAAAAAATACAGAAAACTTGGTTGCCCAAGAACACCCCCAAAAACTGTTTAAACTGGCAAAAGCATTTGTTGGAGGCATGGGCACTTCCCTTTTGAAAGTGGGGGGGGTAGAAATGCTTTGGTGGGCCTTGAGCTGTATGTTGTGCAGGTCTGGGCTAGATCAACAATAAAATGCAGTTTCAGCATTTTTTTTTATTTCCTGTATTTGTTTTGTTGCATTCATAATAGGTATCCAAAAATATGTTCATTGTATAGATTTGATTATGGACATGGCAAAAATCTATTATACGTACTTTAATTTATGTTCTCTTTTCTTACTGTGCTTTTATTTTATTTTTTGTCCCACCATCTGAGCACCACCTATGCGACTTGCCAACAAACTTGGGAGGACTACCCTTGATGCCAGGCAAACCCAAAAAAGTTAGCAATTAAATTTAATCTCTGCCTGATCAATTGGGGGTGGGATGTTAAGACTGGCCCACAGGAAAGCCCAATGTGGGCCCTTAGGCATGTCCAGCCTTTAGCCGCTTCTCTTGCAGAAAGTCATGTGCAGTAGCTGTGGGGCCCCAAAATCAACTCCACTGGTGGTTCTGCTGATCGGTGGGAATCTGTGGATATATGATGAAAACCGTGTTGATGTATGCCCAAGAGAAATGGTAAGGCAAGCAATCATTTAAGATATTTTTATTTGTTACAGTAACTTCATATACATAGAAAAATCTTACAACAATAAACATCCTCAAATTCAACTACTGTAACAGCGCTGTATGGGTAGGGGAGGCGACAGGATTCCAAACTTCTGGTCATTGAATTGGTGTGAATGGTTTCACTTGGGTCAGGATTGCTTTAATAGTCATCATTGCATTTGTAGATGTCTCCGTTTTGAGCCAAAAGCCAAATGAATCCGTTATCATAAGTGACATGCTTGAAGTTGGCACAGAAACCCAGAGGAGTCCAGGATGTGCCGGTGGGGGTCCTGGCAGCGATACCCTCCCTATAAGAAAGAAGATTGTTAGGGTTAAATAGCAAATGGTTACTCCCCTCTGATGAGGGCTTTAGGAAAGGTAAATACATGTAGGGATTCTCCCAACCCCATGGACAATACTACATTCTTTGGAGACATTACTGCCTTATTTGTGCCTTTGCTGATGTCCTCTACATATTATGATGGCAAATGGTTATTAAGCAAAACCACTTGGACTACTACTCGTTCGATAATTTTCTGGTCACATATTTCAGAGCTCATGCGGAGCTGAAAGGAATGGGATGGACTTCTATTTACCAGTAATAGGGTTACTGCTATTTCTAAAGTGTTACGTTTGAGGTGTTATTTGTGATAGATTTGCTTCCCCTTATTCTTTGTATGGAACACAAGGCAGGGAGAGTATTATAAAACATACTGAAGCTGTGCACATCTAAAATATATTCTGAAAAACGTAAGCATAGGTGCACTAAAAGGCAATAGCTTATATCTAACAAATTATCAGTGGCACACTAAAGACTAAATAAAACCTAAAGGTTTATCGGAATATTGAAAATGCATTATGCTAAGGAAATATGAAAACCTGGGATCTTAGTTTACAGTATTTGATAAAAGATTTTATTAAGCTAACCTCCCAAAACGTCAAGGGGATCCCAGAGCAGGTGAGCCCCTACACTAAATGTAGTGTGGGGAAATCACCTGCTCTGGGATCCCTTGACGTTTTGGGAGGTGAGCTTAATACAATCTTTGATCAATTCTTTTAAACTAAGAGTCCCAGGTTTTCATATTTTTCCTTAGCAGTAATGCATTTTCAATATTCCGATATACCTTGAGGTTTTATTTAGTCTTTAGTGTGCCACTGATATTTGTTAGATATAGGGAGAGTATTATGTTCTTAATGTAAGGGTGCTTTCAGACAATGCATTTTTGGTGCATTTTCTCATGTGCAGTACATCACAGCAATTAAACTGCCTGTATTACCAGCAAGCTTCTTTCAGTTATCTAAAATGTTTTGCATGGTGTTACGAGTACAAGACTCCAAACACAGTAATTGATTACTCACTTACAAAACAGATTAGGTAACTGAAAGCTTGCTGAAGTTTTAGTTGCCGTGTAGTACTGCAAGTGAAAAAAAAAATGCACCAAAAACGGAAGGCACCCCAAGTGGTTTTAAGGGTGTGGTCTCTAGTCTTTTTTAAAGGCATCATAGACCTTGATGGCATCAGTAGGATATGCCAATGTCAACATATCAGATAGAGGTGGGACCTGCAATAATCTCCAGAATGGGCCTTTGAAACCCCCAGTTCTGGATGCAAGCAAGGCCCCTCTATTCATCTCAATGGGAGTTCTGAGTACTACATTCAGCTGTAATCAGAACTCCCATTAAAATTGAATGGAGAGGGACTGAAAGGGGAGTTTCTGGGGTCCATTCCTGAGATAGGTGTGGGGGTCTAGATGTAGGACCCACACCTATCTGTCATTGATGGCATATCGATAGACTATGCCATCAATGTCTGTGGTACGGTCAATCTCCTAGGTGCTGTATCTTAAAGACTGGCAACACAAAAGGGCTGTCCAGCTTATTATATATGTTAGGGTGCTGTACATTCAATGGGGGTTACATACATAATTCAAGTCAAACAAGTACGATGGTGATAGATGACTAAACTAGTACAGAGGGAGAAGGCCCTGTCTGCAAGGGCTTACAACCTACAAGGAAGGGGGAAGCCAGGTGGTGAGGGGCAGTAGGGGTTATGGCTATCCTGAAGAGATGGGTTTTCAGGTTGCTTTGGAAGCTGGTGAAAGTGTAGGCGAGTCTAATGTGTTGGGGCAGTGAGTTCTAGAGTATAGGTGAAGCATGAGACATCTTGGAGATAGTTGTGAGGAGCAGAGAACTTATTTTTATTTCCTATATTTAGGCTACTTGTGTCCTAGGCATCCCATGCTCATCTCCATTCCAGGCCTTCCACCATTTATTCTATTGGTTTTGCCACAGAATGATGCCATATTGCTAGGATATGCCATCATTTTCTATTAGGTGCAGGTCCCACCTCAGGGAATGGGCCCCTGAAACTCACAGCATAGACTGAAGAGTTGGTTGTGCTTGCACACAGCTCTCCATTCTGTTCTATGGGAGTTGGGTGTAACTCACCGCTCAGCTCTATGCGGAACTCCCATAAAGCAGAATGGAGAGCGATTGTGCAAGTGTTACCAGTTCTCCAGTTGGCGCTGTGAGTGGTGGACATGTTTCCTGCTCATGGCAGAACCCCTTCAAGGCTTCTGTGATCAGCTCAAGACCATTACAGCCAATCAGTGGCTGGTCATGTGTCTCCAAGTGTTGAGGTCAAACGTGACATTGGTCCCAGCTGTCTTGAGCCAAACAGCAGCTGGAAGGCAACAGGAGAACCATCTGTCCCCATTTCTTCTGTTGATGTCCAGCTTCAGATCACTATTGCTAATCAATGGCATTGCCCAACTTCACTGTTGAATAGTGAACATCTTTGAGTTTTGATGTCAATGGCACACAACAGTGGCTTTCTGCTGTCTAGAGCTGACCACAGCAACCAGAAGTCAACAGGGGTCACAGCAGATTGCCTCTCCTCTGCTCCTGCACTGATGCCATTATGGGTTTTTGTAAATTTAACCACTTAAAATAGGACATTGTGGTCCAAATTAGGAACTCTGGGTACAAACAGGACAAGGCAGAACTCCTTTAAAAGTAATAGTCAAGCCCTTACCTCCTAAAAGCTATTCCATCAGCATTTATTCCATAGACTGATCCATCGGTGCCGACCTCCAGCATCCTCAGATGGCCCTCAATCAGCTGCCAGTCGCTTCCTTCACACCCTTCAGGGTTCACATTTTGACGGAAAAATATATTTTCATTGCTGTTCACGCCCCAGCAGCCGAATGGTCCGCAGCTGTAGTATTTCAGAGTGCCCTCCAGAGGAGTGAATTCCACATCGGTAGAATCCGAGTCCGTCCAACTCTGCCTCAAGCAAAAGATCTGGCCAGCTACGTTCACTCCACCAAGAAACCTATCACCACCGGCATCGACCTGCTTCAAGAGACCTGTGGACAACAACAAATAAGAGGCACACATTGTTTAAGGGCTACAGGACAACTTTTGTGCTGCTATGTTCTATAGGGTGGACACCCATCGACTTCAAGGGACTGTTCAAGTCCAGAAACCCCACTTTTATATACCCATTAAATACTTCTGAGGGGTTTTCCCCACCATAATCTAATCAGTAGCATACTACTAACACTTTAAAAAAAAAAAACACCCTATCAAGATGCACATAGGAATTTTTGGAAACCATGAAAAATGAGGTTCTTAGTTTTGAAAACTAACTTTTCACATTTAAAAAAAAAACCAAACAAAAGAACCTGAGATGCCCTTAAAGGGGTTGTCTCACCACATTGATTCATGTTACCAGTCCTGTTTTCTTGGTTTCATTTTGAATTTAGGGGTGTGTTTACTGGCTTCTAATAGGCTACAGTAGAAGCCAGGTCTGTAGCTATAGCAACGTGATGCAGCCCATACAAGAGGGGATATCTAGGAATAGGTAGGACACTGTTAATGGACACTTATTGCAAAGTGACTTGTTTTTGCAGGATCTTTAATATAAAAGCAACAACCCTTTTAAGACTGTTTGGATCAAAAATGTGAACTAACCTCAAGTTTCATATTTTCTAATTAGCAGAAATGCTTTTCCAAAAATTCCTATGTTCTTTTTGATATTTTTTTTAGTGCTAGTAGTGTGCTGCTGATATTGGATAGTGCTTGTATGTTACTGCCACACCAGTGTGCACCTACGCTCGTGTTTAAAACAGAAAAAGTTGTTGGATGTGCAGAACCAAGTATCTTCTAGTCTTTTCCCCACCCGAGGCTTGGGCTCAGAGGGATGGTGAGGATCACTGTTCTCTTCTGGGCTGACTGTTGCCCGAGAAGTGTAAGTATTATCAGCAGGACCTGATAAGTATGAAGAAAGCTGGAAACCTCCCTAGTACAGAAAATGTAACTCATTATCATTCTGCACTTAGCTCTTGCCCTGTGGTCCAGTCTAATCTTACCTATCCCTGTCCAGAGAACATAGGCGATCATTTGGTCATTACCTACTATTTGTAATGACACTACAAAGAAAGCAGCAACTATAGCAAAGTTAATGTAATCTGCTCTGCCATTCAGGAGCCATTTAGTAATCATGCTAAGAGAAAAAAAAAAAAAAAAGTCATTTTTAGTTGCATAGGACTGCTAAAAGTTCTTTAAAAAAAGTTTCCCAGAGATATCCGTTTTAATAAAATTACTTCTGATGACTGGTCCCTTTCATGATGGACACAACATAATAGTGAGGTCTAGATTTCCAGAAACAGTGGCTGTGCTCCCCCCTCCCCAATCATATTTGATGGAACCTCCGATACAAGTGTGCACCGTGCCTAACCCTGGTGTTCTGCTCTTGTAGGTGCCTTTGAGATAACAAGTTCCCCAAATCAAGGATATTAATTTTACCATATTTTTCAAAATGTACCTGATATAAGCTGCCACTGGTCGTCGTCTTCAAGTCTGAAGATATTATATGCGGCATTGACTCCCCAGACTCCAGCGGGTCCCACCGACACATGAATGAGCTGCCCTGGAACTTGTTGCCACTCGTCATCGACCCAGCGAAAGATGTTTCCATCTTCCATCACACCGTACACCTGCCCCGCACCGGCATCTATCTGCCTGAGTTTTCCAGGCATTTGAGTGCATTGAAAGCCTGGGGGGAGAAGAGTTCAGAAAAAAAAAAGTTTATTTTTTTTAAAATAGACTGCATACATTCTGTAGTTTTTGGTAGAAGGGGCCAGGAGCTTCAATCTGCTGATTTCTTCAGTGTTTATCTATGAGCTCCTCTCCCTCAGACATAGGGCAACATCTATGAATTTGCATACACTTTTTTTTTTTAACTTGGTGTCCAACACACCAATTCTAAATAGAGGGTATAATACGACAGCATGAATGAAAGCATTATGTGCCAAATATTTCATTGCATAGAACATAGCGCGCCAAACTTTGTATGGGTTTTTCCATCAAACTTTGGTGCATTAAAATGTGTTGTGCCATCTATAGAACAGTGGCAGCAGTTTTTTGGGCACAATATACGAGAGGGGGGGGGGGGGGGAACAAAAAACACCTGCATGTAAATTCATAGATGTCACCCATAGTTTCCAAGATTAGCCCCAAGGGATCAAACAGGCCAAATTCAGGTAAACTATTAGTTGACCTGTATTTATTTCTCAGAAAAAATAAAATAAAATTTGGAGATAAAAATTGGCAAAAGCCAATGTATATTGATTATATCACAATAAAGGGGATTTCCACCATGCACATTGATATTATGTGTCATAAAGGTCTGTTAGATGCTAGTCCAAAAAGTGTTGGCTGAGAACATAGACCAAGTTGTGCTTGCACTCGACTCTCCATTCTGGTCTATAGGAGTTCTGACTATGCCCGAACACAGTTCACCTGTACTGGGAATTCCCATAGAATAGAATCTAGAGTCATGTGCAAGCGCAACTTGGTCTACATGCTGAGCCAAGACTTTTCGGGGCCTTTTCCAGCGGTGAGGCCTGCAGCTATCACACACCGATGGAATTTCCTATTAATACATCACAGTACGTGGTGGGTACATCCTTTAAAGAAATTGATTTATCTTTAAGTCTCAAATCTATGATAAACCTTTTATACCCAAAAGTGAACTGATGGATCAGCAGTTTGCAGCCATCACTAGGCCCAATGGACTAGAAACACTGTTGAGATCTAGAATACCCATATACAGGCTTGGACCTTGTTACACACTATAGGACACTTGATTTGATAGGAACCCTACACAATCAAATACAATTAGGTCCTCCCGGTGGTGTCTGTAGGCCAACTCTACACCACTCGTGATCATCTACAGCCCAAAACCAGATTGTACCCTTTGGTGGAAATTGTGGCCACCGATAGAAGCTATACACAGCTTTGGAGGGGGTCCAATTCACCTCCCTCCATTAGTGGTTTTTAGGAACATGTGATCAAGGCTCTGTAGCAAGAGAACAAAAAGTGATCATGTTCTAAGGAGGTTGAATGAAATCACAAAAACTGTCTTAAATTAGAATGAATGCACAAATCATAGGAAAGACCACAATAAAGTTCTATTTTTTTAGGGAGTCAGAAGATATAGAAAGAATTTTACCTGCTACAGCAGAGGCTGCCGCACACACCAAGACCAGGCTGAGGATGAAGCTCATGGTGATGGAAG
>JAODAL010061134.1:0-20504 GCA_025379985.1 Phyllomedusa bahiana | reverse complement strand
TAAAAAAACTTTAACCCAAAAACAAAAAACCCAAAAATTGATACGGGGGGAAAAGGGGGAGAGGGGGGTTATAGAATAATAGAGAAACCTCACCACCGAAATTTAAACGGGATCCAACACCTTTTGCGAGAAGCTAGGGATTTGTGGTGGAAAATTTGCTCACCGTGCTACAGATCCCTTTTCCCAAAGAAAAAGGGGTGCTTGCTATCCCGTTAAATTTCCCGGGGGATAGGTTTTTTTTAAACCGACCCCCGGCCCAAAAAATTGAAAGATATCCTTTCTTAGCAACCTCTCTGTCTCCCAGGACCTTCAAACAAAAACAATGCCTTTTGTTTCTATTAAAAAAAATTTAGAATCCCTTTAAAAATGGACTGACATGTTTTTTAAAAGGGTTTTGGCGGGGATCTTTAAAAAAGGGGGTGGCATATTACAACCCAAATCAAAGATAAGTAAAAGCTAAAATATAGGTTAAAATTCCAACAGGTCTTAATGAAAGATTTCTTTTAATTTTTTTAAAAATCATGACACCCCCCATCTACCAAAAAAAAAAAATGAATTTTTTGACATCTCCCCTTAAGTTCCCACTAATCTAAAAACCCTTTTAAACAAGCACCCAGCAGGGACCTTTATTAAATCCCAAACCGGTCAACCAAATCCCTTTAGACCAAATATTATAAAGTGAGGGGAACGAACTTTCCCTTGTACCCAAACCCAGAAATTATCAGGAATTTTAACACAAAGTTTTTAAGTTTGAAAAAGGGACAAAAGGGGGAACCCAAAAATTAAAAGTTGTAAAACTACCCAAACTTATATTAAAATTCTGTTTCAAACATGCAGCCGGGCCCCCTGGTTGTTCAAGAAAGATGAGCAGGGGGTGGGGGCCCCTTCCAGCCAAAGCGGGGCCCCAGGAGTGTGGAAAAACATGCGGGCCCGGGCCTGGGTGTTCCAGAAACGAGCGGGGGTGGGGAAACCTTTCCCCCCGGGAAAAGGGTCCAGGGGGGGGGGAAACTTTCCCAGAAAGGGCCCGGGGTTTCCACAACATAGCAGGGGGTGGAGGCATTTTACCAGCCTGGCTGGGCCCTCGGGGAGGGTGGGCAAACAGGGGCCAGGATGGGGTCTTCCAGAAAACATGACCCAGGGGGTGGAAAAAACCTTCCCACCCTGGCAGGGGCCCCAGGAGTTTGGCAAACTGCGGGCCGGGGCCTGGGTTTTCCAGCAACTTGACCCGGGGACTGGGGGCCCCTTTCCCGGGGGGCAGGGGCCCTCAAGGAAGTGGGCATACAAGCACCCCAGGGTGGGTTTTCCCAGCAACATGAGCAGGGGTTGGGGGCCCACCTTCCGAGCGGGGACAGGGCCCCGGAGGGGTGGGCAAACAAGCACCCCGGGGCCTGGGTTTCCCAGCAAATGGGGGCAGGGGGTAAAAGGCCCCTTCCGGGGCGGAGCAGGGCCCCCAGGGGGGTGGGGAAACTTTCAGCCGGGCCCCCCGGGGTGTTCCATCAAAATTAGCAGGGGGGGGGGGCCCCCTTTTCCGGGCCGGGCCCATGGGCCCCGGGAGTGTGGGGAAACATTCACCCAGGCAGGGGTTTTCCAGAAAACCAATGAGCGGGGAAGGAGGCACCTTCCCCACCGGGAAAAGGGGCTCCAGGAGTGGGGGGCAAACAAGCAGCAAGGCCTGGGTTTTCCCAAGCAACTCAGCAGGGGGGGGATGGTTTCCCGCCTGGCTGGGGTTTCCAGGATGGGGGGAAAAACATGCACCCCGGGAGGGGTTTTCCCGCAACATGACAGGGGGTGGGGGCACCTTCCCACCCTTGGGGGGGCCCGGGAAGTGGGGCAGAATGCAGCCAGGCCTGGTTGTTAAAACAAGATGAGCGGGGGGTTTTGGAGGCACCTTCCCAGGGGGGCAGGGGCTCCAGGGGGGGGGGGAAATTTAATGGACCAGGCTGGGTGCCCCAAAGCAACATCACGGGGGGGAGGCCCCCCCCAAGGGGGGACAGGGTCCAGGAGTGGGGGAAACAACCCGGGGGCCCGGGGGTTCTTCCGGGCAACATAAACAGGGGGGGGGAGGCACCTTTCAGGGGGGGGCCATGGGCTCCGGGGGAGGGGGGAAAAACATTACGGCCTGGGTTTTCCCGGGAAACCCATGAGTGGGGGCTGGAGGCACCTTCCCAGGGGGGTTGTGCTCCAGGGGGGTGGGGGTTTTTAACAGGGAAACCCCGGGGCCCGGGTTTTTCCCCCAGAAAAATTGACAGGGGGTAGAGGCACCTTCCCCACGGGGCATGGGCTCCAGGAGTGTGGGGAAACCCTGGACCAGGCTTTTTTTTCCAGCAACATGACAGGGACGGAGGAAAACCTTCCCCCCTGGCAGGGTCAGGAGTGGGGCAAAACATGCACCCGGGTTTGGTTTTAAAGCAAAATGAGCAGGGGGTGGGGGCCCCCCTTCCCAGCGGGGCATGGGCCCCAGGGGGTGGGGGGAAAAATTGGACCCAGGGTGGGTCCCTCCAAAACCCTCAGCGGGGGGTGGAGGCCCCTTCCCAAGGGGGGCATTGGCCCGGGGGGGGAAAACAAGCAGCAAGGGGGAATTTTTCCACAATATACAGGGTTGGAGGCATTTTCCCAGCGGGGGGGCCCCGGGGGAGTGTGGGGAAACATGCAGCCAGGCCTGGGGTTTTCCGGGCCCCATGACGGGAAAGTGGGGGCCCCCTTTAAAGGGCCCCCTTCCCTGGGTTCCCGAGGAGTTTTGGGCAAACATGAAACCCGGGGGACGGGGTGTTCCCCACAAATGTGGGGGGGTTTGCCCTTCCCCCCGGGCAGGGGCCCCAGAAGGTTTGGCAAACATCAGCCAGGCAGGGTTTTTTCCCAAAAAATTGAGCGGGTGGGTGGAGGCACTTTCCCACCCTGGCGGGGCCCCCGGGGAGGGAAAGAAAAACAAGCAGAAAGGCCGGGTGTTCCGGGAAAACACCCAGCGGGGGGGTGGTGGCACCTTCCATCGGGGCATGGGCCCCGGGGGAAGGGGGCTTTCCCAAGCAGCCGGGGCGGGGTGTTCCAGCAACATGAAAAGGGGGGTGGAGGCCCCTTTCCCCAGGGGGGACGGGGCTCCGGGAGTGGGGAAAAACAAGAAAGGGGCCCGGGGTTTTCCCAGCCCCGCCCAAAGGGGTGGAGGAAACCTTCCCCCGGGGCATGGGCCCCAGGGTGGGGGGGGAAAAAAGGCAGAAAGGCTTGGGTTTCCCCCACAACATGGCAGGGGGGGAGGCCCCTTCCCAGCGGGGCATGGGCTAAAGGGAGAGGGGGGCATAAAAAGAGCCAGGGTGGGTTTTTCCCAAAGCAACATAGCGGGGGCTGGGGGCCCCTTTCCGAGCGGGGACAGGGCTAGGAGGGGGGCAAACAAGCAGCGGGCCTGGGTTTTCCCACCCAACATGAGCAGGGGTGGAGGCCCCCTTCCCCAGGCGGAGGGGGGGCCCTCCAGGAGTTTGGGTGAAACTTGCAGCCGGGCCCTGGGTGTTCCAGAAACATTAGCGGGGGGTGGAGGCCCCTTTCCCCGGCGGGGCTTGGGCTCCAGGAGTGGGGGGGAAAACATTCAGCCGGGCCCGGGGTCTTCCAGAAACATGACGGGGGATGGGGGCCCCTTCCCCGGGCCCCGGGAAAAGAGGCTGGGAGTGGGGGGAAAAAACATGCGCCAGGCATGGGTGTTCCAGAAACTTTGACGGGGGGTTGGAGGCCCCCTTCCCCAAACCCTGGGGGGGTCCGGGAATTTTGGGGCGACATGCAGCCAGGCCTGGTTTTTTAAAAGAAAGGGATGAGAAGGGGGTGGAGGCCCCTTTCCCCAGGGGGGCATGGGCCCCAGGAGTGTGGGGTAGTTTGGAGCCAGGGCTGGGGCCCCACAAAAAACAGCGGGGGGTGGAGGCCCTTCCCAGGGGGGAAAGGGGCCCCGGGAATTTGTGGAAAAACAAGCGGGCCGGGCCGGGGTCTTCCACCCAACATGAGCAGGGGGTGGAGGCACCTTTCGGGCGGGGCATGGGTTTTCCAAGGGTGGGGGCCCAAACATGTACCCGGGGGCCCGGGGGTGTTCCAGAACAGGGAGTGGGGGCCCTGGACCCCCCCTTTCCCAGGGGGCATTTTTGCTCCAGGGTGTGGGGGTAACATGGACCCGGGCCCTTTGAGTCTTCCAGCAACTTTAAACCCGGGGGGTAAGGAAAACCTTCCCCACGGGGCATGGGCTCCAAAGGAGTGGGGGGTTAACATGGAGCCCAGGCCGGGGTTTTTCCAGCAACATAGCGGGGATGGGGCCCTTCCCAGCCGGGGCGGGGCTACAGGAGTGGGGGAAAAACTTTGCAGCCGGGCCTGGTTTTTCAAGAAAGGGAATGAGCGGGGGTGGAGGCACTTCCACCCGGGGGGCTTTGGGCTCCAGGAGTGTGGGGTAAAGGGAGCCGGGGGCTGGGTTTGCTCCAGAAACTTTCTCGGGGGGTGGAGGCACCCCCCCAACGGGGCAGGGGCTCCAGGAGGGTGGGAAAAAAGGGCAGAAAGGCCTGGTTTGTTTCCAGAATTTCAGCGGGGGGTTGGGGAGGCATTTTCCCCAGTGGAAAGGGCTCCAGGATTGTGGGGAAAAAAGCAGCCGGGCCCCGGGGTTTGTTCCAGCAACAGAGGGGGAGTGGAGGAAACCTTATGAGCCTGGAAATGGGCTCGAGGAGTGTGGGAAAACCATGCACCCAGGACGGGGGTCTTCCAGAACATGACAGGGGGGGAAAGGCACCTTCCCCCCTTTGCAGGGGCCCCAGAAGTGTGGGAAACCCTGCAGCCGGGCCTGGGTTTCCGCAACATGAGCAGTGGGTGGAGGCACCTTCCCGGCCCTGGCAGGGGCCCCCAGGGGGTGGGAAAAACAAGCAGAAAGGCCTGGTGTTCCACAAAAACCAAGCAGGCGGGGGGGTTTTGGAAACCTTTTCCCAGCGGGGTTTTGGGTCCCGGAAAAGTGGGCATACAAGCAGCCAGGGCTGGGTGTTCCAGCAACATGAGCAAGGGGTGGAGGCACCTTCCCAGCGGGGACAGGGCTCCAGGAGTTTGGCAAACAAGCAGCCGGGCCTGGGCCCTTCCAGAACATGACCAGGGGGTGGGGGCCCAACCTTCCCGGGGGCGGGGATGGGCTCCAGGAGGGGGGGAAACATGGGGAAAGGGCCCTTGTCTTCCAGAAACCCATGAGCAGGGGGGGGAGGAAACCTTTCCAGTGGGGGGGAAATTGGCTCCGGGTTAGGGGCAAACATGCACCCGGCCTTTGGGTGTTCCAGAAACCCATGGGGGCAGGGGGGTTTGGAGGCACCTTCCGGCGGGGCCCCCAGGGGTTCGGGAAAAGTGGGGGGGCAAAAAAATTGAAAGGGCCCGGGGGGCCTGGGTCTTCCGGGCAACTTTGGAAGAAAGGGGGTTGGGGGGGGGCCCCTTTTTCCAGGGGGGGGGAAAGGGGGTTTCCAGGAGTGGGGGGGAAAACATGTAGCCAAGCGGGGTTTTTTCCACCCCCCCTTTGGGCGGGGGGTGGGGGGGCCCCTTTTCCAAACCTAGGGGGGGGGGGCCCCAAAGTGGGGTTTTGGGGGGGCCAAAATTTTTTTTTTGCAGGGGGGGCCCTGGGTTTTTCCGGGGGAAAGAGGGGGAAGGCAAGGGGGGGGGGCATTTTCCCCCAGGGGGGGGCTTTTGGGGCCCGGGGAGTGGGGGGGGAAAACCCCAGGGAAGCCGGGGGGCGGGGTTTGCTCCGGGGAAAAAAAACAGGGCCGCAGGGGGGGGGGGGGGAAAACATTTTTTTTCCCAGGGGGGGGGCAGGGGGCCCCGGGGAGGGGGGGGGCAAACATCCCAGCCGGGGGGCCGGGGGTTGTTCCGGGAAAAACATCAGCGGGGGGTGGGGGCCCCCCTTTTCCCGGGGGGGGGCCGGGGGTTTTCCCCGGGGGTTTGGGAAAAACTTTTGCGGGGAAGGGGGGCCGGGGTTTTTCCAGCAACATGGGGGCAGGGGGGGGGAGGAAACCTTCCCAGGGGGGGGGGGCGGGGGCCCCCCAGGAGTGGGGGGGGGTAACAGGAGGAGCCGGGCCCGGGGGGTTTTTCCGGGGAAAAAATTTAAAAGGGCAGGGGGGGGGAAAGGCCCCTTTTTCCCCTGCGGGGGGGGCAGGGGGGCCCCGGGGAGAAATTGGGCAAACTTTCCCAACCCGGGGGCCTGGGTTTTTTTCCTTTTCCCCCATAAAGCAGGGGGTGGGGGGGCCCCCTTCCCCCGGGGGCCCTAGCGGGGGGGCCCCAGGAGTGGGGCCCCAAAAACTTTGCGGGCCGGGGCCGGGGGTTTTCCCCCAAAGGAAAACATGGCGGGGGGGTGGACCCCCAACCTTTCCCACCCGGGCCCGGGGGGTTTTGGGCCTCCGGGGGGATTTTTGGGGGGAAAAACGGGGGCCATCCGGGCCCCCGGGGGTCTTCAAGAAAACATGACCCGGGGGTTTTTGGGGGGAAACCTTCCCAGGGGGGCCCGGGGGTTTCCAGGGAGTTTTGGGGAAAAAACTTTTCAGCCATTTTACTTGGGTTTTCCCCGAAAAAAAAATTGAGCAGGGGGGGGGGGAAACCTTTCCCCCAAGGGGGGGGCAGGGGGCCCCCCTATAAGGGGCCCGGGGCCTGGGGGGCCCCTTTTTACGCCGGGCCTTTGTCCCCCTTTTTACCCCTTTGGCCTGGTGGGCCCCTATTACATACCTGGGCCTGGGAAAGCTCCATTAACCTGCCTTTTAGGCCCCCATTTTTTTACGGGTCCTGGGCTTGTTTAGGGGCCCCCCATGACGGCTGCTTTTTGGCCCCTATACGCTGCCTGAGGCTCATGAACGCTTCTGGCCGTGGGCCCCATAACCCGCCTTGCCGGGTGGCCCCATTAAACCGGGGCCTTTGCCGGGTGGCCCCCCATATTGTTTTTACGGCCTTACCTGTGCGGGGCCCATTAGCCTGGTGCCTGTGGCCCCCTTGCGGGCCTTGGCCTGGGGCCACACCGATATGCTGGCCTGTGGCCCCCATTTACGCCTTTGCCTTTGGTGGGGCCCCCCATTTTTTTACGCCGTTGCCTGTGGGGCTTCCCCATTCGGCTTGCCTGAGCCCCCATTTCGCCTTTTGCCTGTGGCCCCCATTTTTTATGCCTGCCTTGTGGCCCATGACCGGGCCTGCCGGTGGCCACATACGGCCGGGGCCTATGGCCCCCCTATTTTCTATATTTTATCCGTTCCTTGGCCCGGGTGGGGGGGCCCTATTATTGTCCTGCCTATGGGGCCCCATACGGCCTGCATGTATAGGGCCCTCCATTTTATTACCCGCCCGCCTGCGTTGGGGCCCCTGACCTTACCCGGTCTATTGTGCCTGTACCTTGGGACACCTTGAACCCCTTCGGGTACGCTCCCACCTCCGTGCCTCCCTGCCCATTGTATAGCACTCTCTGCCCACATTATTAAATAACACCTACAACAAATACCCCCTGTTTTGCTCTTATTCCCCTCATACACCACCCCCTTTCTTTCTCACTTTCTTTGCCCTGCTTCTCCTTTGGCTTGCTTGGGGACATATGTGTCCATACCCGGTCCCCCTCAAAAAGACATCCCCCCTATATATTTCCACCCTGGCCCCGTACAGGCCAAAAATTAACAACACAACTCCCATAACCCTTATAACTTAAAAAAACCCCCATTTTCCCTTTCTCCCACCGCTATTTATTTTTCCTTATTTCCCCATTGTATGGATAAAGGCTTTCTGGGAAAAAAGGCACGTTTTCTGTTGGGCAAACCAAAGGACTTTCCCTTTCATCCCATTGGACCTTCTTCATTCTCCCCCAGGTTTTTCTGTTTAGGTCCAAGGAAGGATTATTCCCTTTTGGGACTAACAGGAAAAATGAGGGTTGGAACAAACCCTCTCTGGTCACCAATACTTCCCCTGCTCGCCACTACTTTCTTTAAATTAATAGGCGGGCTTCATGTTTTTTTTAACCCCCAAACCCCCTCCGGCTTCTGGAAGTAAATACCAAAGGGGGCGGAGGGGTCGGGGCCCGGCTCTTGTTCCAGATGTCCTGGCTTCGTTTGTCCCCATTCCACAATTGTACCCTTCCCTCAATCCCCTTCCCCATCCTTCGACAGTTGAACTTCCCTTTCGCATTCTAGGTTCCCCCTCCAACCCTCCAAGGTTGGGGTGTTGGTTTTTATCGTTCCCCCCCTGGGCACTTTTCCACCGCAGTCCCTTGGGGGTCCCACGTCGCTTCCTGGGCTTTCCTTTCAATCGTTCATGTACCCAACTGACAAATCTCCCACCCCACTTATTTTATTGATGGGGAGGATTTTTTTTTCAACTTACAAATCGGGGGGGGGACAAACCCCCCGTACCTTTTTATCTAACATAAGCCTCCTGGTACCCCACTCTTTTCCTCTTTTCCTTTTGGGCCTCACCCAGTTTTGAATGGTGGGGGGGGGTCCCAACTCATTAAAGTTTGTGGGGGGTGGTCACCACACTGGGGATCCGCTATTTCGTCACCCGCCGTTTTCTGTCTCTTAAATCTTTAAAACACCGAATCTTCTCCTTTTGACCCATCCTCGGGGTCCCAACATTAATCTTGACTCCACACTTTTTCTCCACCCATATATTTTCCCACCCCCCCAACCTGGCCCCCCGCTTTGGCCCCCCAAATTCTTTTTACTCCCCCGTTTTTAGGAAACTGCAATACCACTCCCTTAATTTAACCCGTCGCACTTCTCTTCTGATTTATCTTTTTTTCCTTCTCTCTTCATACTTCTTCAATTTTGGGCTTGGACCCAGTACGCGGGCCTTCCCACTTTTTCTACAACACAACATACATCCACCCTTCCCACCTTTGTGTGCTTGTTCTCCACTCTCACACTCACAAAATAACAAAGATAAACCCGCCAAAAAACCAACAGGGGGGGGGGAGTGGGGGGGACCACACCATGGCACCACAAGGGGGGTGATGCCCATTACAAAGACAAACTTGAGGGGCGAGGCTTCTTTAGATTGGCGGAAACGGGCCCCACTGGGGAATAGAGAAAAACCGCTCCACTGCTTGGACTGTCACCAACCTTATTTACTAATCAAATATCCCTACGGGCTCACATTTTAATAATCTGCCAATCGCCATTACAAGCCAATTACAGGGTATTACTTTCCACCACCCTTCATAATCCTCCCTGTCTTCCACAACTATTTTACCCCAGGGGGGACATAAAAAAAAATATAAATACTGTGGGCAAATTTACCTTCAATGCTCCTGTTGTTCCTCCGTCCACCTGGCTCTCCCCCCCTCCCCCCCACTTCCTTTCCTCTTCAGGGCCGGAGTGGGGTGGACTGTGTGGCCACTCCCCACTCCGAAATAAGTTTTTCAATCTCATCGGGGGGGGGGGACAAAGGCTTCACCCTGCATGGACCCCTTCCATGTCTGTCCTCTGATTACTGGCCTAGTGTCCCTCCATTCCCCACCGGCGACCCCACCGGGCTTTCAATTCCCACTAATTCCCACCTATCTGCCCCTTTCTTTGCTGTGTACTTGGTTTCAACCTTCATGGGGGAACAAGCTCTTCCCAACTTCTTACTGTAGTCCAAAATCCCAAACCTTCACTTAACCTGTGAATCTTGGACCCTCTGCCCATGCTTGTCCTTCCTTCCCTGGGACCTTAAGTGCTTGGTCATGCCCTTATTGGCCCAGGGCCCTCGCCCATCTCGTCTATACCTATTCATTAAAAACCTTGGGGGGGCATATCTTGCCTTCCTCCTGTCTAAAAAAACCCCCATTTCGGGGGGGGCACATCCACCAACCTCTATCCTTAATGAAACCTCTCGTGGGTCCCCCTTTTGTGCTGTTCCAATAATAATACCTATCGCCCCCAATTTCCACTGGGCTTTTTCCATTTCGGCCTGCTTAAGGCTTTCTTGAAGGCAAGAATCGGTCTATCTTTTCAATAATACTTTGTCCTTCATCGATCCTACCAACTCTCGTCCTTGGGGGGGATCCCCCACTTTGGGCTAATTTCTTGGCTTTCGGAAACCCCATCAACTCTTCCCAAGAAAACCACCGGCCCTAACCCAAAGTTTCACAACGGATACCTAGGCAAAAAATAACTGCCAAAATGCTTTACCGCCACACTAACTCTGTGCTTCCTTCCTTTTTCCTAGGGACCTGGTCCTCGCCTGTTGGGTGTCCAACTGGTCGAACCACTCATCACTTCTTTTTTTCAAAATTTTGTTTCCTCTCCCATCCCTTCGTCATTTTCCAGGGGGGGGGGGACTTTATGCCCTTTCCTGGAATTATCCCTATTCCTCCCTTCACTGATAATCGGGACATTTCAGGTCTCTCACGCACGCACCCAACCTTTCCTCCCTTGGGCCCGCTCTTTTTTTCTGTTGGGGGTGTTCCCCCTAGGTGGTCTGTTCCTGGGGCCCCCACTTATCTTCGTTTCTTTCTTACCCCCCCACCTCTTGGTCTTGGGTCTTCTATATAAGGCATTCGCTGGCTTTCAATACCATCCTGTTTTATTGCTGGATGATTTTGAACCCCAAACTCTGACATTCTCCGGCCCCAGTAATTAACCTTCTATTACTCTCCTGGATACCGGTAAACTGGGGTTCTTTCGTCCTATCCTCTCCTTCTTTTCTCAGTCTTTGGAAAGCTAAACCGTGGAGATAAAACTGGAATTCTACATCTTGTCCCCCCACAGGTGCCCCACTCATCCTTCCACATGTTCTCTCTATCCAACCTGTTTCAATGGGGCTTACCACTTCTCTCTCACCAGCTCCCTCCAAGTGTTCCGGCTGGGCCCATTGGGATAAACCCCCTTGACTCCAAATTGTTCTGTCCTTCCCCAAAAAACCGCCTCATCGGAGAAAAAACCCCTCCAATTTGGCCTGGGCCGCCTCCCACCTTGAAAATTTAAGCTAATTTTCCCGTATCCGTCATTCTTTAAACTTCGAAAGCACAAAAAATAATTGTGTGGGTTTCCCATTTTTGCCCTCGTGTCAATTTCTCCAAGCCTAGAACTTTTGCAATCCATCCCTTCTCTGTGGGCCTCCATTCTAGGGCCCCCCACCTCTGCATCCCCCTCCTATCCATCCTTAAAAATAATCTTCTTTTTGCCGCCTTGTTGATTCCCAACCTTTCTATCCTCCGGAGGACTCCTCTGCTCTCCCCTTGCCAATCCCTTCACTGGCTGCCCCATTGGGGGCCCCCAACCCGAAATCCAAGTTTTTCCAAGTTAGTTAACCTTGGACACTTTTACCAAGGGGGGGGGCTCACATAACCCATTTTTTCCCCCCATGGACATTAATCTGCCTTAATCTCCCAGATTATGCTCCCCTGCACGGCATTCTCCGCTTCCTTACATAAAATTGAACATTCTTTCTCTGCTCTCCGGTGGGTTTTAACTCCTCACATAAAACCGTTCTTGCCAAGACTTTTCTCCCATGCTTTCCCCCTCCCTTAACTTGGGTTATTAACTCTCTTACCCCCAAAAACCAATTCCTCAAGACTTCTCCCCCCACTCTCTCCATCCCAGGGGCTTTCAAAAAAGCAGACCTGAGTAAAAAACCCATCTTTCTTCAGGGATTGCCTATTAACCCAAACAATTAAAAAACCCCCACCCCACCCTGTACACCGGCCCACAAATCATGTCTGGACCTCACTTTTCTGGTCTATTTCCCACCTTTTCCCTGTTTAGAGTTGTAAAAGGCCCTTACGGGGCAGGGGGGGGGGGGGGGGGGGGCAACCTCTCTTCCTTCTGTACCAGTTGTTAGTTTATTTTTAAATTTTGTTCACCTTTGTACTTTTTGTGAACCTATGGTTTATGTATGGAAAAAAAACCTGATTGTTACAAGCGCTCTGGGGGAACCAAATAAGGGCGCTCCAAAAAATTTATTTATTGGATCAAATAATAATACTAACCTGGCCTGTTGGGCCCCGTATATAAGTTAGTTGCCTTGTTGGCCCCCTATACGCCTGGGCTGTGGCCCTATGTACGCCCTGCCTTGGAGCTCCATTACCACCGTTGCCTTGTAGGCCCCATTACGCTTGGCCTGTGGGCCCCATACGGGGGCTTTGCATTTGTCGGCCCTATACGCCTGCCTGTTTGGCCCCCCCCTAGGGCCTGCCTGTGACCCCCATACGCCTGCCTGTGGCTCCCATATGCCTGCCTGTGGCTCCCATACGCCTGCCTGTGGCCCCCATACGCCTGCCTGTGGCCCCCATACGCCTGCCTGTGGCTCCCATACAACAAGAAAAAGATGCAGTCAGCACACCTGTTATGCAGGTTGGTATCACTCAAATGGCGCACGTCCACTGCTCCAGCTGCATAGTCCATAGGAATGATCCATAAACTTGAAAAGGACAGCGCTCACAGAGTGATCCAAAAATGATATAAAATCAATTTTTATTGGCATCAAGGCTAAAAAAAACAATGAAGGCATGAATAAAGAGCAAATAGAAAAAAGCACCTCGGTGCAAATCTAACGCGTTTCGGGCGTATCCAGCCCTTAGTCGTAGCAAGGTAAAAATGACAAATGTGCCATTATATACATAAACATACTGCCAAATAATTAAGAACAATTAACAAAATTGTAAATACCTGGTCCAGTGTTACCGGCGTATGACACGAAACTTAGCGTGTAAATGCGGAAATGACGATATGTCACATGAACCGGAAGTGATGTAGCGCAGCAAGGAAAATGTTTGGGCATGCGCAAAGGAATAAAACTGCTGAAGCTGGTAAGGGCAGAAAGATCTCGGAACACACATATAAAAGATAATTGTGCCTGAATAAATATACACAGAATAGAAAACGGCACACCCGGGAATACTGGACAAGGGTAACACCACAATAACAATCATAAGAACAGTATGTAATTACAAAAGAGTCACTTAAGAGCATGGAAAACACAAACATACAGCAAACACAAACATAAACACAAAAACAGACACAAACAAAAACAAAAACAAAACAAACCACAACAACAAAAACCACACAAAACAAACACTGACATAAAAACAAATACAGACACAAAAACCAATACAAATCCAAAACAAAAACAACAAGCTCTTAAGTGCCTCTTTTGTAATTACCTGTCTGACTGAGGGGACTTATATACTTATAAGTAAGGAGTTGCTGGAAATGTGAGGATTCTAAGATATTTGTGTCCAAATCCTCAGGGATGAGTTGTGGCCGGGCGAAATCAGCATGAAGGTGTGAACCAGATGGAGAAGAAAAGGGAAAGTGAATGACGCTGATCAGAAAAGATGTCTCCTGTGAGTCACTAAATGTAACTGCAGTGTAATCACTTATATTTCTGCAGATCGTCTACATACAACTAGTATCTACCACTATCTGGTTAACTGTAGGGCGGTGGTATATGTATTCAGAGCCTGTGTACAGCTGATAGTCACATGTGGGGGTCGCGTTTGGTCAGGGTCTGGCAGGATTATTTGATCATTAAGTAGTAATAGTTTTGGGTCTTGGTTTTGTAGGAGTGTTTTTTTGTAACAATCATTTGTCTGGTAGATTTGCTCCATGTATCGGTAGATTATTCGGTGACTGTTATTTAGGGGTATTACACTGTGTGACAGAGCGACAGCAAGCAGTTGCGTTTTTCTGCCACTAAGTGGAGCTATACAGAAGATCCACAAGCAACACGCCACCAAGGGTACCTGGCCTTGGTGGAATAAGAGCCATCCATTTATGCTGTCAGTCACAGTATGCGGCTGGCAGCCGTCTATAACCATTTCTGGGTCGGCACTTATTGGGAGTAGGCAATGTGTTGGGTGGGTGTCTACTCCCCGTGTTCCAGAGCAGGTTTTTGGCATGGCCCTGGAGGCCTACAAAAGCCTGCTGCTCCAGGTAATCAGGGGGCTTGGTCTGCTATTTGGAGTGGAGCAACAGAGGAGCCAAGGAGAAGGGCTCTGGCCCCCAGGCTGGTATTGTGACAGTTGGAGTACTGTGGTTTTGGTGGTCCTGTGTGGTAGACACAGATCCCTGGGTAGTGAGGGACTCACTGTATGGGTTTAGGTAGTGGCTAGACGGCCGAGGTTTTGTTTATGTTTTGTTGCTGTATGTTTATCTGGAGCCTGAATAAAGCTGGCTGCGGCCAGTATAAAACTGACACCTGGTGTTGGAGTGCTATATATTGGAGTGCCAGCCCGTTTACAGAAAAAAACAGCGATCCCAGAGCTGAAGGACCCCCAGGCCGAGCCAAGATGGCATCCAAGTGCTAAGCGAGTGCTTACAATTGTGGGAGGTATGCAAAGGGCATTATTGGCACATGAGTGTGGCACAGTTGGATTGGCGCAAGAAAAGTCCAGAAGAAACTGTGAGCTCGGTGGAGCAAGTGTTGCCTTTAAAGACAGAGAGGCACCTGCAAAGATATTGTGGGATTTGAGAAGCAGACTGCCTGTGTGAAGAAGGGTCTGTTTCTGCAGAAGGGGACACACCCGAGGATAGAGACTGTTACTGCTGCTTGAAAAGTTTTTTTGCCATGGAGGAGCTGCTGGCCCAGTTGGTGCAGGCAACCGCCCAGCAGCGGAGATGAACAAGCTGTGGGCCCAGCAGATGACAGAGCTGTGGGATAGTGGAACAGCCTCTCTGTGTTTTCCAAGTAAAATCCCATGCATGACAGTTGTGAAATATTTATTTGTATTCTACTGTTTGGCCACAAGATGTCGCTATGTCCAGTTTCCAGTATATGCAAATGAGGGACATGTAGCAGCCGTTTTAGAAGCTGCTAGAAACTCAGAGAAGAACTGACAGGGACAGTTGAGCTAAAGGAGACGCCATCATAGAGAGAGAGAGAACTCCTGGATAAGAAGGACAAGCTACCAGGATAGCGAGGACTGTCTGCAGCCGGTCCATCCATCCCATCCATCTGCACCTGAGGACAGGGATTTCCGGCCATCTTTAAGGTACCTCAGCGGATGCGTGCACGCCAACGAGCTCAGGACTGTGAGAAGGCCTGATATTAGTTTAGTTAGTTTAGGCTCAGTTACAGGCAAAAGGAGGGTTTCCCAAATACATCCTCCTGTTTAGGACTTGGAGAGTTTGCTATCACACCATTAGCTAGTTGAACCAGTTCATCTGTGAGGGAAAGTTTGTTTCATATGTGTGTTTGGGAGGGAAGTGGGTAAATCATTTAAGCTGTGCTGTGCTGCACCACGAGCCCCCTGCAACTGCCACCACACACAATTGTTCCCGTTGGTGATTACGGTATTAAAAAGGTAAGGGGTTATCGGCCTTTCCGAGCCCCACGGTTAGGTAAAGTTACCGTGCATCCAGAGAGTACACTTCTGGCGGCGCGCTGTGCAGCACAGGGGCCCGGGATACATAATTGTACATTTGTGTTTGGGGGATCTGTTCACCATCTTGTTTCAGAGAATTCAGTAAAAAAAAACGTTGTTGAGATGGTGTTAGAGTCGTGTTCTTTGTCCGTGACTTTGCTGTATTCCGGTAAACCTGCCCTCGGTACTCGGCTTCCAACTTGGCGTAGTCGTTGCAGGATACAGCGATCGTTATGGACAGAGCTGCGGCGGGAGATCTTCCCCCGGCGTCAGTGGCGCCGGCCCAGAGGCAAGCTCAGGGTGCCCCTACAGTACCTGCCCAAGTTAGTTATGTCCCTTTAGGGCCACTATTGCAACCCCTCCCCAAATTTGATGGGAAAAATATGACACTGCAGGACTGTACAGTAGTGTTGAGCGATTACGTTGGCTATCGACATCGGACGATAGTCGATAGTCGGCCACCATCGATAAGGTTTTTCGATAGTGAGCAGTCGATTATGAGTGATGACCATTAAAGTCTATGGGAGAGCAACAACACCTTCATTCTTACACCCAAACAGGGCTGGAGAAGCTGGAATTAACATCCACAACAGTCAAATGGATACGTGCTACATCTTAGGCAACACACTTAGGTTATAAAAGCCACAGAAAAAAAAAACACAGACCATTCACTATCCCTGTCTTGTACCACAGCCTGACCCTTAAAGCTGCATCACCCACAAATTAAAAAGTGCCAGAGGGCAGTATGATTTGAACCATCATTTTACTTGAACTGGACATTGAATATCCCTGTCCTGGAACGCAGCATGAGCCCCAAACCTGCATGACCCCCAGATTTAAAAAGTGCCGGAAAAAGGAGTCTTTCAACCACCATTTTAGTTGAACAGGACATTGACTATCCCTGTCCTGGGCCACAGCATGAGCCCCAAACCTGCAGACCCACAGATTAAAAAGTGCCGGAAAAAGGAGTCTTTCAACCACCATTTTAGTTTCACTGGACATTGACTATACCTGTCCTGGACCGCAGTATGACCATTAAACCTGCATGACCCCCACATTTAAAAAGTGCCGGAAAAAGGAGTCTTTCAACCACCATTTTAGTTTCACTGGACATTGACTATACCTGTCCTGGGCCACAGCATGAGCCCCAAACCTGCATAACCCCCAAATTTAAAAAGTGCCGGAAAAAAGGAGTCTTTCAACCACCATTTTAGTTTCACTGGACATTGACTATACCTGTCCTGGACCGCAGTATGACCATTAAACCTGTCTGACCCCAGATTAAAAAGTGCCGGGAAAAGGAGTATGTTATGTCTGTTTCTGTTATGTTTTCGTTAAATACACGGTATTTTTGCACCTTTCAATTCCCCCTGTGGTGACTATAGAATTGCTGTTTTAAGATTTACGTGGATGCTGCGTCAATGAACAAAGCTGGGTGCGCAAAAGTCAAAAAACACGTATCTTACATAGTTACATAGTTACATAGTTCGTAGGTTGAAAGAAGACACATGTCCATCGAGTTTCAACCTAGGGTTGGGAAAATGTGGGTGAGGGAGAGAGACAAGGACTTAAAGCCCAGGCTCTCCACTGGTTAATGCCCCGAACCCCACAAGGCAAGAACCCACCTGCTCCAGGATAGACCCTAGATCTGACCCCAGAGCCGCCACCGGCCAGGATCCAGAATTTTTTCCTAGCTACGTACGCATTAATATTCTTTAGTTCACAGGTAGGTATCTAAGCCTTTCTTGAAACTCTCTACATTTCCTGCTGTGACCAGCTCCTCAGGCAGGCTATTCACAGTTTTTACAGTTCTTAAGGAAAGAACGCCTTTCCTCTGGAGTTTGAACCTTTTTTCTCTAGTCGAAGGGAATGTCCCCCTTTTTTTTAGGGGGTTTCACCTAAAAATAATTTTTCCCCTATTTTTTGTGGGACCATTTTTATTTATATAAATTAAATCTGTCCCCCGAAGCCCGTTTTTTCCCAGATAAATAAGTTCAACTCTACCAACCTCCCCTCAAACTAGAGGCTCCATTCCCTTATAAGTTTGGTTGCTCGTTTTTGTACTTCTTGTTTTTTAAATCTCTTTATAAACGGGGGGCCCCAAAACTGAAACTTTTTAATTTGAGGTCGCCCCAATGTTTTTTGTATAATCACTGTATTTTTTGCCCCTTTCAATTCCCCTGTGGTACTATAGAATTGCTTTTTTAAGATTTAGTGGATGCTGGTCAATGAAAAAAGTGCGTGGCAAAAGTAAAAAAACGTATTGTTATGTTTTCGTAAAATTTCCGGTTTTTTTGCACCTTTAAAATTTCACTGTGGTAAACTATGAATTGCTGTTTTTAAGTTTTTTGTGGATGTGGCAATGAAAAAAGCTGGGTGGAAAAGTCAAAAAAACACGAATTGTTATTTTTTTCGTATAATACCAGTATTTTTTGCACCTTTAAAATTCCCCTGTGGTGATATGAATTGCTTTTTTTAAGATTTACGTGGATGCTGGTCAATGAAAAAAAAGCTGGGTCGCAAAGTCAAAAAAAAACCGTTCTGTTATGTTTTCGTATAAACACGGTATTTTTTGCCCCCTTTTAAAATTCACCTGTGGTGAATACGTTTTTGTGTTTTAAGATTTAGGGGATGGCGTAAATAAACGAGTGGGGCCAAAAGTAAAAAAACACGTATTGTTTGTTTTCGTATAATACACGGTATTTTTTGCACTTTAAATTCACCTTGGTGACTATAGAATTGCGTTTTAGATTTACGTGGATGCGCGTAAATGAACAAAGCGGGGTGCGCAAAAGAAAAAAAAACAGTTTTGTTAGTTTTCGTATAATACACGTTATTTTTTGCACCTTTCTTTTCCTAGGGACTATAGAATTGCTGTTTTAAGATTTCGTGGATGTGCGTCAATGAAAAAAGCTGGGTGCGCAAAAGTAAAAAAACAGTATTTTTATGTTTTGTTGTTAACGGTTTTTTTTGGCAACAAAAAATTTTTGCTGACTCAAGATTGCTGGATTGTATTTTAACTGCAAGGTGGATTATCAACCCGGTGGAATTGGTTTTAAAATTGAAAATGAACCCCTATCTAAATGTATACTGTAAAAAAAAGTGGATTTTTTGCACCTACAAAGAGCCCTGCAGTTACTAGAAATTGTGTATCCATATAAGTTCGGGTGCCAATACCCAGGAAATATTTCAATAGAAAACTTTTAATAATAAAGAATTGCAGTGCAATGTTACATAAGTCTTGGGAACTTTATCTGTTTTTAAGAGGCTTGTCTGTGTTTGCCGCGGGCCCCCCCACCCCCCCCCTGACTTTACGCGGTAGATGTGTTTTAAAAATTCTTAGAAAACACATAAAATCTTCAAATCTCTAACTAAAATAAATTGGAAAGGGTTCACTAATAGTAGAGGGTTTTTCTGGCAGAAATAGACTAATTTCGCGGCTGTTTTGGCCACAGGGAGAGGCCGTCCTATTCCTATGAGACGTGAGAGAATAAAGGGGAAAGGAAAAAGCTGTTCTATGTAATACGAGGTCATGTGTTTTTTTCCAGCCAAACGCAACCTTTTACATCCCAGTCTGGTCGCCACCATCTCACCCTCTCTATTCTGTAAACGATTTTCTGGCCCCCAAATTTTCAGGAAACGCCGGAAAGGGCGTCTTAAAGATGATGCACGATTTTAACCTTAAATTTTCGCGATCGAAAATTTCGATCCCATAAAAACCTTTCCCATTTCAACTTTGTGATAAAAACGCTCAACACTACTGGACAGAAATGGGCGTAGCGTAGTTAAAATATGTAACTTGCTCCGGAATGGGGGCAGAGATAGCCTGGAGGCCTTGGGGGGGCGTTGGGGACGTAATGGTGCGCCTGGTTGAAAGGGACACGCCGGAGAAAAATTCTCGCTGTTGGAAGGGACCCAGGGGGTTTACCCGCGAGTTCTTCTTCAACCGGCCGCAAAAAAGAGGGTGAGACCCCCAGCAGTACTCTAATGCCCCCGCGGAAAAAATTTTAAAGAGATAAGGGGGCGATACCCCGGGGTATGGAGGCCCTTCCTGAAGTGTAAGTAATAAAAGAGCAGTTCATTTTGGGACTGTACAATAAATTTCCCAGGGACAAAAAGCAGAAAATGACTGAATGCGGCTGACCCCGCGTTTTACAATGTCTCTTTTTCCGCTGTAGGAGGGAAGGGAACCCATGCCCCCTTTGGGGGTAAAGGGTGTGAGTAGTACCCAAGCAAGCAGAGAACAGGGGGAGCAGGTCTTTAACAAAAGGGTCCCGGCTTTACGAGCGAGTTGAAGGGGAAAATTCGGCTTGGGGGTCCCCGATGAAGCGAAAAGGGCCACAAGCTCCAGAATGACTTCGGCTTCCCGCAGCACCCCCTTTAAAATCCTCCACAGCGGGGTCCCACCGCAAAAAGGGGCCCCCAGGTGTGCAGGGTATGGGGGCCCCTTGTGGGCTTGTCAACAGATGGCCACTCGCCGAGAGGTCGCATACAGTAAAGGGAGAGCGGCGTTTTTTTTAAAATACCAACCGCCACAGTAGCTGGGCGTCTGTGGCGGGGGCAACGAAACCAAAACCCATGGTGAGGAGTACGCCTTACCGTAGTCCTGTTATGGAAACGAGTAGAAGGCAGAAAGGTGCATGCTAGTTGATATGGGTCAGAGTGTCCCTGATGCCCCTTGGAGTTCTTTGGGACACTTCGGGCAATGATGGAGCAAGGAAAAGGCGCGTCATTAGGTGACGGCAGCCAACAATGGTGGTGGTTAAAGGGATAGTTTGGGTGCGGTCCCACTGTTTGGTAAGAATTGGCAAGAAGGGAGTTGGGGTGGGGGATCACCCATCCCAAAAGAGGGGTGGATGTGATCCGGGCATGAACGTCTCGAGACGGTCTCACCTCTTGCCAAAGAGGGGCCAAAAAAATTGGCAGCGGGCCCCCGCACCCGGCCCATAGAAAGTCCTGCAGATGGTGGGGGCTGCGTCTGCAGAAAGGGCCCCCCATCCCGGTCGACCTTGAGACGTGAAGGGGTCAGCGAAAGCCCCCCGTCAAGATCCCGCCCCCGACATGAAAAAAATATTGTCTGCCGTGGGAACCAGCGGAAGTTTTAATGGGGGAAGTTTGGTTGAACCGTTCACAGGGGTCACAGAACCGACCCCTGTAGTTGGGCCCTTGGGCCCCTGTGGAGAGGGGTGTGTACCCCTGAGTGCCTCAA
>JAODAL010061133.1:0-20505 GCA_025379985.1 Phyllomedusa bahiana | reverse complement strand
ACAGTAAATTAAATCAGAAATATGAGACAGAGAGAGGAATGTGTGATGTCTCCTCCACAGACATGATAAGACACTGCTGGAGGAAGTAACACTGAAGTTCTGCTTTTCAACCTCCTTAGGCTGGACTTTGTTACCTGAATACTAGGGTTAACATGTGTGTGGGGGCCCCACATGCTTGAAGTCCTAAAGTTGGCCATAAAAACCATTATATAACGGGAAATGTGGGCTTACATTTTTTTCTAAAAGGGGACCTACTGCATTGGATTTAAAGAGCCATAGAAACAACATTTTTAAATTTGGGGTTTATTAAAAAAAAATATGATCCCCCTATTATAAACTTGCACTCTTTGTGGATATCCTTTTAAACCCAAACCCTTTTGCTGGACCCCTGTCCCCAAGGGGCCCATACCACCCAAAGGCCCTGTCTCTTGGAAAGGTTTTTTCAACCTTTTTTCTGCCAGGGATGCCCCAACTTTTTTTAATTTGATGGTAATCTAACAATTACTAAAAGACCCATACAACAGCGAATTTCTCAGTGTCTACGGACTACTAATTAAATCCAGTCGCATTGTACCCGATTAAAAGTGCATACTAGATGCACATTGATAGTAAGCTACATACACTACAGTTGTTGAGTTACGTAAAAATTTTTGTTCGATTAGAACCTCAAGCTTTTGTGGTTGGGTTTGAAGTTCTATTTAAACGGGAAATTTCGAACCCCATTAAAGTTATGGGGGAAGATATTAGTTAATTTTTATACCCCATACAGGGGAGGAGAAGCTGTAATTATCATCCATAACGTAAACTGGATACGTGGAACAAATTTGTGATGAAAATTCTCTAAAGTAACATAAAAAATTGAGAGGCTTTAAAAACTTCATTCCCTTTAATGGCTAATGAAAAAAATAAGACAGCTTGCAACAGGGGCGTAGTATAGGAGGTGCAAATGTTGCGCTGCACTTGGGCCCGACCTGAAGGACCCCAAAACCCCTTTGACACTAGGAGATTTGGAGACCGGCTATACAATTTTCTGAAACCCCAAAAACTCAAAAACAGAATTTTGGGCACTAGTATGTTTAGCAAAACCAAGCACTCTGTATAATATTATCCCTTTTAGGTAGCTCAAACTGTAGCCCCAGGTTAAGCAGACTGGCAGGCAAGGTAAGTCTTGCACATGGGGTATCAGTAAACAGTTGCAGATAAGTCTTCTGCCAGTGCTTGGCGGTCTCACCCATTTAGATGCTTCAGTAGTGGATCCAGTCCTCCATGCAATGGCAGAGCACACTGAAAACCCCCAACATAGACTTTCCCCCCGGGGACTGACACAAACTCAGTCCTGGAAAAACATCCCCCTTTCTCACTAACTAGGCCCTTTCGGCCCGGTAAAGCTGGACCTGGAATTGGGAATGCCTCCCCCCCATCTTTAAACCATCCAGTAAAAGCCGGGGCCCGGACGTGCTTAAAGCAGCTGTTCTATAACTAACAACGAGGTGTCAATAACCTAGTGTTACTGACACAAAAGACATATTGGCTTTTACTTCACCGATGCCAGGGACATTGGTGTCACATATCGTCCATCCACAATGGCACCATGTGCTCTCCTACACCATGTATATGAGAGTTAGGCATTATGTGAGCCTGCAAATATCGCCAAATAACAGCTTCCGGGTGTGGGAAAGATGCAGCCAGCAATACCAAACTCACTAACTATTGATGTCTACTGTGTTTCCCCGAAAATAAGACACCCCTGAAAGTAAGACATAGCAGAGATTTTGTTGAATTTGCTAATATAAAGCACCCCCCGAAAATAAGGCATAGCGGAAATCATTAGAGGGTTGAAGGACCTGTGAAGGGAGGTCATGTGACTGTGATGTCACCACAGGTCTGGAACATCCAAAGGAGAGTAGACAGAATGTACATGTAAGTAACAGAGGGAAGAGTGGGGAGAACAGAGCAATGATACTGACACACACACATCTCCCAGGATGGCTGATGGGGCATGCTGGGGCTTCTAGTTCTACAGCTCCCAGCATCACATTTCCCAATACGACACCCCCTGAAAATAAGACGTAGCACATCTTTAGGAGCAAAAATTAATATAAGACGCTGTGTTATTTTCGGGGAAACAGGGTATTGAGAGGAAAATGTTATCTAACTAACTAAGAGAAGTCTGTACAGTACAGAGAGTGAGCTGAAAATGGCGCTCACGAGGCAATACAGTGAAATATATATATAACATGGTCATGTGATTTTAGCAGCCAATGAGGGCCCTACACCTCGGCGATTAAGTTTTTGACACTTCTCTGTGCTCTGCGCTGATTGGATGGCCGGCAAAAGTGCAGAAAGGTAATTGGATGGCCAACAAAAGTGCACAAAGCCGCTGAAAACTAAACTGAAAATGGCATGTCGAACTAGAACTAGAACTTTCCCCGAACGAACAGTAAAATGTTCGGTTCGAGTTCTAAAAATTTGAGAAGTTCTACTAGAACTTAACTTTTCTAGAATAGTTTATTCAACAGTAATTACAGTCATAATGAATTATCTGAAAATGCTTAAATACAGTTAGCGTCATTAAAGGGGTTTTGTCAAGATGTAAGTTCTTACCTATTGTCTGTTCTGACCTCCTTCCATAAAAGGAACTTCCTTCCCTTGCTCTTGATCAGTTCGTTGTTGTTCCATATAGAGCTTGACCCCTGGCTGTTGTGCTGCTGCTGCTATTCTGTATACCTGTGTTAACCCTGTGTTACCTGTACCTTTACTGCTGTTCCTGCCATTGTACCAGTTTGCTGTTACTGTTGTCTATCTGCCACTGTACCAAGTCTGTTACCTAGGACCTGCTATCCATTTACAGCTACACCTGCTGTGACCTGTCACCGCTACCTATACCTGGTGTCCCTGTCCAGCACTACAGCTGTCATTGTGGGTCTCCACCTATACCCCCTTGCATGCAGTGATCACTGATGATCCACCATATACCCGGCGATCAACGTGTCAGTCCTTACTGGCATCTGTCGGATTATTTCAGAAAGTTATCCAACAGTGGAAACATATCATAAATGTCCTGTTGACATCTTCCTTTCCAGATACAGAATTTTTTCTAGAGAGCATTGATTTTGTCATGCATTTTCATAATGTTCAAGTCAGGACCTTACAACGACAAATTTAAGCTGTACAGTGTTGACAATGTCTCCAAGATATTCAAATCTGGCAACCCATGTCTCGTCAGTCAAAAGATGTGCCAATTTTCTACTATGCTATTTAGAAATATGATCAATTCATCCTGGAGTTCAAATACGCGCTGTACAACACAGCCACACGATAGCCATCTTACTTCTGTATGCAGCAATAAATGTTTATTTTCAGTTCCAAATTTGCAACATAAGTTTTCAAACAAGCGATGATCATGAAGCCTAGCTCTAATGAAGTTAACAATTTGAACACACTCTGAAAACACATCAGCAAGATTTTCATCCATATTCTTTGCAGTTGATACCTCCCAGGGGTTTTCATGCATAAGGTTTTTTTGCTTGTGGAAAACAACTTCCTTTTTTTAGGGGATTTACCCAAAAATTCCCCCTTTCCCTTTTGTCATGCTTCAGCCCCCATCATTTGAAAAATTCCAATACACTATGTCCATAGCAATTTTGATGGGACAAAAAATTTTTTAAAATCAGGGAAAAAATCCCATTGGGCGTCCGAAGGGGCCCTTTCCCAAAACAAAAAGTCCAACCCAATTTCCTTCTTTCTTCCTTTATATCTTTGCACTCCCAAAGCAACTGTTTTTTTTAACATGTGCGGAAAATCAGTACTTTTTTTATTTATAGGATTGGGGATTTTGGGGGAAATACCGTTTTAAAGGGTTAAAAAGTTTAATAATGCGAATTTGCTATTTTGCCCCTTGTTTTCAATTATCACTGTATTAAGAATTTTTTTTAAAATTGCCCTTTTTTTTTCACCAATGTGTGACCCAAAGCACATCATGGGAGGGTGTTTTTTAGAAATGAAAACCATTGGCAGCTACCCCACCGGGTTTTGGGCCTGGGGGGGTAACCAAAAAACCCAAAGGGGTGGGGGGGGGGGGGGTCATTTTAAAGGAAGGGGTTTTTAGGTTTTTTTGATAGGTTAAACTTTTTAATTCTGGGGGGTCTTCCCCAAAAAGGGGGCAAGGAAAGTGTCTTTTCCCCAACAAGGGGTCTCAATGGGCCTCTGTCCACAGGAGTGGGTTTACTATGGATGGAGTTAGCTCAGAAAGGGACGGGTTTAGGAACATCTCGGGCCCAAACCCTTTGGCCCTACAGAGGGCCCTTTCCCATCTGGACAGATGGAGTTGAAAACATAAAAGGGAGTTTAAATTTTTGGTGTGCTGTACCATCTTTGTTTGGGTTAAAAAGTAAAGACCCCTCAGATGTTTTTCCACCTTAAACCCTTGTCTCTTGCCTGTAATTTTGCATGACATAAGGGCCCCCCCTTTCCCACCCCACCTGACATGGGGGGGACCCCCCGAGGGAGAAAAACCCCCAAAAAAAAAAAGGGGTTGCCCCGGGGGGAAACAAACAAACCCCCAAATAAAATTAAAACATTTGCAGCCCCCCTTTTCCCAGGGGGTGCCGGGGGGTTTTGAGGAGTGGGGAAGGTGTGGTTTGGGGTTTGGAGGGGTTTAGCCGGCTTTTGACCAGAGGGGGCAGCCAAAAAGCCTTGGCCCCGGGCCTCCACCCCTTCTCTTTTGCTTTTCCCCCCTTTTATGGATTTTACCCCGGGTCCACCTTCCTTTAAACCAACAAAATTAAAAATTTGACTTCCCAAAAGGGTCGTTGCTATTGGTTTGGGATACGTTTTTGTTTTACCCATAACATCAATTTCTTCTCGTTCACCAAAATGCTATCAGAAAAGGGAAAAGGGTTTTTTTAGTTTTTGGCTATTTTAAATTTCCCCTAGTAAAACTTCACAAAATTCTCTACAGCTGGGGCCCAAAAGCCCTTTCTTTCCTTTTTGTGTGGGGCCTTCCCAGTTTGTAAGGGTTACCACAAAATGTTGCACAAAGAGTTTTTCTCTTTCAATGGTAATCCACTTTTGCCTTTTTGCTTTAAATAGAGCTCTCTTTTGCACTCAAAATATTCCCTAAGCTCACTAACTACATCTGCATGCATTGTTGTTAAATGATCTTTTAACTTTTCTGGTTTCATTGCTTCATTGGATAGTTGTCACCATTTGCACCTACTGCAATGAATCCATATATTCCGGATCATACTGTTTTCTCTTGATTCCGCCTTTGTTACTGTTGTCATCAGAGTCTTCTAGCTTCTTTCTTTATAGAAATGTATCTATGCTCAGAGAATTACAATTACTTATTAAATTAAATATAAACAATAAAATATAAACTTATAAACAAAATGTGTGGAAATTTTTGTGGTCTAGTTTATAAGTTTTCCAAAAAAACTTCCATGGGGTTTGGGATAAAGGGCACAACATGGAGCCTGGGCTTTAAATAGGCGGGAAGCAGGCTATATTGAAACAATCAAAGACTTAACCCGAGAGAAAAAATATCATTTTTGGTAGACACTAAAAAGTATATGTATTCTGTATTGTATTTTAAAACATTTCTTGATTGTGATCTACAGTTCCTGTGCTCAAAAAAACCCCCCCCTCCTGTGGGGAATGGAATTTGTAGCGGGGTCTGTAAAAACCTCAGGTCCTTTGTAGTCACTTAAATTACTCAAATTTTTTTAATAACAGGGCTTTATCCTTTTTTTTTCGCTTTATTGGTTTGCAAGTGCAGAATACGAAAAAGACCCACACCCCTACATCACGATGTGGGCCTATGACCCCCCCCCCCACAAAAAAAAATGTTTAGGCATAACATGCAGGGGTCTTTGATCTTCCACAGCAGAAGACAGCCCGTGTTTTGCCTCTAGGGGGGTAAGCAAAAACCTCTTTAGGACATCTTTTCCACCCACCTCATTATATTTTCAGCCAGTAAAAGAGAGCCGAAATTATGGAAGGGGGGAAACCTGGACAGAATTTGGGCTAAAAAAAACATGGCCGACTCAAATCTGTGTTCATAGCCCGGGGTTAATTTTTGTTGAGCTGTGTTCCATTTCTTTTATCCATGCCCTTGGTCTGAAAGCGAAATTGTAAGTGTGAAATCTTTTTTTGCATTTTATCCCTTTTATTTTTAACTATTTTATGCTTGTCATGTCTTGTTAGGTTTTTTGTTTTGAACTTGTAAACGAATTTTTTAACAATTTTTTCTTGCCCGGGGGGGATCCTTTCCGAAGGGATTGTTTTTTTTGTAATGCTGGAGAGCGGAGGGGATACAGTCCTTCCTCTGAGTCTGTCTTTTTGTTATTGAAGGAAGGTGGTGGGAGAGATAACTTGGGGTGCTGGAACTGCTTGGGGGGGGTTTATATTTTCGTACCCGAATGAGGGTGAGTGCAAGTGGAAATAAATCGTTTTTACAGTGGCCCCCCGCACGTGCTGGTGATGTGTACGTGAAATTTTAATTTTCTCTGGTTCATCGTCATTACCATTAATTGAGCTAATGCATTAATTTGTTTTTTTTAGTCTATGGCCATACGAAGTAAAGTGTAAACTGTGGCACGTGTCTGTTTTACTGAGTTGGCCTTAGAAGCCCGGCCTGAAGAGAAACATAAACAATAAAGTTATATGTTACAAAAACTTACGTGTTTGGTACAGGTTGTTTTTAAAAGTTTTCCTTTGGCTATTGGTTTCTGAACATATAGGTTATGACCATACATTTGAAACACTAGGGGTACTGGCCGTGCTTTGGTTGGTAATCCTTGTTATATGTACATGTCTAAAGACTCCTTAAAAAAACTATTATTATTGATTATTAGCGGTATTACTTTGCATTGTATGGGGGTTTTGCATAGGAGCTACGCAAAAATCTTCTTCACCTTGGATGTAATGTGGACAAGTAGCAAATATTCATGGAGCGGGATGAGTTACATGAGTCCTCTCTCTGGTTCGTGTTTGTGGCAGTTGTTCTGCTTATTTACAGGGGATGTATGAGGTCCGTGGTGCCTCTATCTGGCTGTGATGTGGCCGTAGTACAATGTATCTACAGTGAGTTAATATTCTTTATAGCCTCTCTCTGGCTGTATTGCAGCAGAACGCTCAAAATCAGTACAGATAAGGCAAAGGATCTTTGGCTTTGTTTTTGTGTAAATTGTTAATGAATGGTTGGGACCTTGGAAGCTTAAAACATGGTCTTAGAATCCTTCCAAGGCGCCTGAGTTACCAACGTGCCAAATTTTACGCAGATTTGTCCAATCCTTTAGCCATGCATAAAGAATATACAGCATTTTTTAATGAATATGTTGAAAAAGGTCCAAGCTTTGCTTATAGCCAATTCGGAAGCGGAAACCTGATCTGCAAATTTCATTATGGCATTGATTAACCTATGTTGTCAAAAATTTGGTGCAGAGGGGTGCTATCCTTGTGTCGTTAAAAGTAACACGACTTTTTTTTAAAATGTGTTGAGAACAGTAGGTTCTATAAAGCTGAAACATGGTCTTAAACCTTGCAAAGCTTTACTGGTTTATGTTTTGCAGATAGTGTCACATTTGGTGCAGTTTGGTTCCTGTACTGTTCATCGGTATTTTTCTTTTGTTCTGGCGTTTGTTTGCTACAGTGTTCGGTTGGGCCGTTAGTGCTAATCTGGGACGTTTAGTGTAAGTCCCTGGTTTGTTAAACTACTGTTTGTATAGAGATTATATATATATATTTTATTATATTATTTATATTATATATATATAATTTATATATATATATATATATCTATATAATATTATATATATATATTTTAGTAGGGCCCCCTTGATTCTAAATGAGCGCTTCAAATATTTATATAGGTTATATTCATTGGGGTTCTCCACTCCCAATATCTACAGTCCTAATTAATGCATAGTACCCCTTTAAGACGTACAACTATTTTAATATATCAGTCTGTCTTAATATGGACATGTTGTCATTTAACCCGTTACTAACAGGATGACTGTCTTCTAGCTAAATTGCAAAGAAGCTACTAGACTCTAGAGATTTCTATTCGTTGCGTACCTCACAGGATCGTTCACAGGAATCGAGCATTCGCATCTCACGCCAGTGTGCTCGTATGTCGCAGTGTACTACAGGGGCATCAGTTCACGAAATCCGTGCGGACGTTTCAGGGATATTGCTCCTTCCTTCCTCAGGCACTGTACGTTATCGGTAAATACAGACCTCCTTGATATTTTTAAATTCATTTTATTTATACTATTATCTCTTTTGCAGGAGTTATAGGTTTAGATTTATCTTCGTACTACTATATTCCTTCAGATTTTTCTTTTCAACAAAAGTTATGTTTGTAATGGGATCTTTCAATTTAAGGTTTGCATTTTAGACACCTTTGCGGGGCTTAAGGAACTCTAAAGTTGAAATCCAAAACGCATAGAGCTTTTAATCCTAATTTACTAGTCAGGTGTGATTCGGTCAATATAGAAGATATTCTCTAATATTACACCATATCGTAGTTCAACTAAACGGTCATGGCGAGGCCTCGGCCAAAAATCCGACCTTTGTTTGGTAGGTTTCACAATAAATTTTTCTATTCCTAATGTTTTATCTATCTGATCGCGGTCACTCAGGCGTTGGAGGGACTTTTTTTTTTTCTTCTTAAGATGGTTTAATGGCTGACCGGATGTTCGTTTATAATAATCTTTGGCCGATATTGCTGTCTTGTTCCTTCTGTATACAACGGCCGCATGGGACATTTTACATCATTTTTAAATACACCTTCATAATCACCAAGTTGTGATATAACCTATGTATTTTCCTTTTTTTATGATCACTTTTGTGGGATGTTGGATTATTATACCCGTTTATTTTAGATGAGCAGTTCTGGTACATTTTTAAACAGGCAAATGTGCGCAGGGTCCGATCGTGTGCTGCTTTAAAACAATGACTGTTTTCTTTTTTTCATCTTTATCTTGGTCTTCTATAGGTCAGCTGGTTTTAGTTGTTGACCTATGTTCTACCTTTTCGATAATTTCCTACCGTTTTGGAGTTTTTCAGCGCGGTTTATTATCAATGAGAATGCCCAAATATTTAGCATCACTTCGTAACATCATCCCAAGTGTTTATTGATTGCGTTTGTTTACACTTACGGCGTGTTGTTCTTTGGACTGACATACGTATGTCTGGGGGATGTTATTCGTAAAGTATTATGAGTATTCGGTTTTATATTTTAATTTTCTCTAGGGGTATCTATAACACCGGTAGGCTTTCGTTCGGTGGTATTCTCTGAAAGTGATTACTCTGTTCGTAATATTTGATAATGTTTTTTTCTCTTAGTCACATTAGATATTCCTTCTATCACTGGAAGCAGATCCTCCTCGCCCTGTACATAAAATTTGGGATCTTAATACCACGCCGTTTAAAAACTTGGGAGCGGCAGGTGTGGCTAGTATAAGGGAGAAACTATTGTTACAGATAACTATAACCTTTGTTATAGAGATGTCGTGCAAACGTGTGTGAAGGTTTAGGCTCTGGTTTGACAGATTTAATATGTAATTATAATAGACATATCTTTTGTCATGGTAAGAATCACATTGAAGTGGCATGGATCCCATTTTAGAGTCGTGACATAATTGTTCGAGCTTCAGGTTCGGTACCGGCATCTATTGCAAGTATGAACTGTCGTCGACGTTTCTAAAAACCAAAGTAAAACAATGATACTATTATAATGAGTAGGGAAAATTTAATTTATCTTCACTCATACGACTGCATGTACATAAATTTTCAAAACTTCCGTCCAAATCGGAGTCCCCTTCAGAGGTTCCCCCTTGGTTCTGTAAATAACATATTGGTTCAAAACGAAATTACTTTCCTTGGTCAGGAAATGTTTCCATCAACCGAATCAATAACGCAATTTCGTCATTTGACAAATTTAAGCTTCACACAGCAAAAGATATCATGTAATACATGCCATCACCTCATCTAATGGTGATGTTAGGTAAAAAGCGATTTTATGTCGAAGGTGCCAAATGCACAGGGTGGTTGAGACATAAATCTATTCTGTAATTGCTCTTAGTATTTCGGCCTGTATTATTGTAAATTTTCTGGATTATCTTTTTACCGCAGATTGCATATAAATGTTTCCACGAATGACAGCTTAGGGTTCGAGTGCAGACTCATACACACTGGTTAACATTGACAATCAGGGCCGGCCCGGTGAGGTTTTGTGATTGTACTTTTCTGTATACCGTAGGAGGATCCATATTGAGGATTGCACGGTCCTTGGATTATTTTTTTTTTGTTATCTGTTTTTTCAGGGCTTTTTAATATTTTGTTCACATAAGCCTCCTGGGACTATGGGCACTTTGCTAAGTATACGTGCAGTAGAAGGGTCAAATTCAGTGGGGGATCTATCTGTCTGGGGTTGTGTAAACAGGTAGCATCAAATGAATGTGAGTGAAAAGGGCTTCTTGGATCTAAATATGAGGTCTGTGTACATAACTCAGATGGGCCCCCCCCATTTATCAGCTTTCTTTCTGGTGATACTGGGTTCGTTTTTTTTGATTACTCTTAAACCGCCTCTCTTTCTTTCTCTTACGGACTGTTGTTTATTTACTATGTCTAGCTTTTATTCGCCCACTTTTACTCCGTAACATCCTTAATCTCCATTTGTCAAAGGGACTCTTTAATGCAGAAGATCGTTCTTCAGGGGCAAATTGCTCTGGTTTTTAAGCTTTTTAGAATGAAATGTATTACTCTCATAGCCCTCTATTCACATGTACGGTAGGAAAAAAAACCATTGTTACATCTTTTGTTAACGGCAAAATTATATGAGGAAGATCGACTAGTGAAGTCATAATACATTTATCTAACTCTTTGGCTGGGGATCATAAGTTCTGTCATTTTCTAAGACTCATGTTGAGCAGGCGTGAAACGTAAACTTTTGATGGATCTAGAGTTCATCACAAGCGACGATTCCCTTTCTTCCTGGTGTTTATGGGACCTTGTAAAGCACCCGGTTTGTGATTTGCATATGTGACACATTAGGTGCAGATTGGTCCTGTCTGTTCATGGTAAATTACAATTTTCTGCTAATATTGCTGAGAACGGTAGGTCCTAAAGAGCTAACACCTGGTCTAAAACTATCTCAGGACCCTGATTTACCTACAGTATGTGACATATTGAATTAAGATTGGTCGTTTGGCTGTACATAAAGAACAGAGAGCAATCCTGGCGGTAGGTCCTATAAAGCTGGAACCTGTTATTAAAGTTTCCAAAGCACCAGATTTACCTATTTGCCAAACTCGGTGGAGATTAGTCCAGTTGTTTCGCCATGCTCTGTTCACAGCAAATTACATTTGTTTTGCAAATAGTACGTTTTTGAGAGCATCAACTTGGTCTAAAACCCTCTGAAGTGCCTGATTTATTTATGTGCCAAATTTGGTGCAGACTGGTCCAGTCGGTTAGTGATGCTCAGCTAAAAGCAAATTCTGATTTTTTGAGAATATCTCAAGAACGGAAGATCCGATAGAACTGAAACCTGGTCTAAAACCTTTCAAGATGCCTGATTTAGTTACGTTCCAAATTTGGTGCAGATTGATCCAGTCATACAGCCATGCATAGTGTAGATACATTAGAGAACCATATACAGTATATAGTAGCATACCCTGAAAATCATTAAGAGAATCTCTATAAATTAATTATGAAATTTCAGGTATTTAATTTCAGTTACTACATTCAGGGCTGGATTAAAAGAAGCACAAAAGTGACAATTGCTCAAGGGTGTCCGCTATCAAGTTTGTTACAAAATACCTAGCATAATAATCATATAATAAAAAAGTTTAACATATTATGGAGTAGAGGATTATGTGAATCACTAGGATTACTAAACATACCTAAGGATCTGAGAGCATTGCTAACTAGATAAAAATTAATGGTTGACTGTGCATTTTCATTGCCATAGGGAGCAGGGGATAAACAGATGCCAGATACCTCTGGCAGAACTTGTCTACTGGTTGTATGAGAGATAAGTTAAAATCCTACAAGCCCATTCAACCACCCTCACCCCATTCCTGCAGGCTACTCTCATACATATTACATTGTCATTGAGTATTATTGACATCAGTGAGATCTGCTTATAATTATGTAATGTATAATAGAACAGTGTAACTGGTAAGGGAGCCTCCATGAGCCTAAATCTTGATCTGGTTACATTCATAGAGTGAAATTGCTTACTTTTGCCTCCTCCAATTTTCATACTTGTTACAAAGTCAGCAAAAAATGTTTAGACCAGTGATGCTGTATCTTATATAGTCACATGTAATCCAGGAAAATTCACTTTGTTATTATCTATTTTTTGTTGCATCATATGTTAGGCATGAAAAGAAACATATTCAGTTTCAGGCCATGTTCACACGGCTTAAAATGGGATGAATTTCAGTCCGTAATTACGCGCCGTAGTGCGCGAATTACGGCTGGAATACGTCCCAGTCATTAAGGTAATCCACAGTTCTCATAGAGAACTATGGATTACGTCTCCTCTCCCCGCTCGGCGAATCTGCCGCGGGAGGAGGTAAGTCACATATCATTTACTAGCGGCGTATACGCGCCACTGGTAATGACTGTCTATGGGCCAGCAAGGTGCCGGCCCCCCCCTCCCACCCCGCCCCTGTTCACACGGCATAATTGCGGGGCGTAATTACGCCCCGCAAATAAGCCGTGTGAACATAGCCTAAGAGTCATCATCTCCTTGGACAGACATGAAGATTTATTATAATTACCAACGAGATTAGACCATTTCAGCATAAGGTCAGAGGGCATATTGTTATTCCTAGTTATTCTCATACTTCGTAAAGAAGTATTTGTTTTCATTATATGTTGGTAACGTACAGGCTGTATTATAGGGGTTCTCCACTTTGGAAAATGCGTGTCTGTTAGGAGGGTCATTGACAACAAACTGATCACAAAATGTACCCAGCATTTAGCTGTAATCTGTGGAAAAACCTGGTTGCAAGTGTTCAATTTCCCTACAGCACCACCACAGGTGAAATCATGCATTAAAGGGGTTGTCTCGCTACAATGATTGGGTTTTAATTAAAAGATCTTTAAAAAACAAGCAGCTTTGCAATATATGTTCATTACAAATGTCCTACTGATTTTGAGTTATCCCTGTTAGTAGTAGTGCATCAGCTCCTGAAATCACTATAGCAGCTGACCTGTTGATTGTTATCTCACTGGATGCCAGTCCTGGTGACTCATCTGTTTCTGAATACAGGTCAGAGCACAGAGCCCCTCCCACACAGTATGCTTCTGTAGGGAAGCGAAGGGGATGGCTCTGGCTTCTGTGTCTGTGTGGATTAACCCTGTGTGTGCCTGCTCCCTCCTGCTCTCTACACAGATTGAGGAGAGCAGAGGTGAGGCTGATCTGTGGTCAGTAGATGTGACAGCAGTGAAGTGTGTTACTATAATCATGATGTATCTGTGGAGCTTTGACTATAACAATAGAACAGATCAGGGGGGGCATGTGAACGGTTCATACACCTCCCTGCTCTACTGTATTAGTGACACATTGTGATTATAGTAACTCACTTCACAGCTGCCCTGTGTCTGTTCTGACAGGGTTTGTTTGTTGTTGCTTGAGATGTGGAGATTTGTATGCTAAGCAGGGGGTATAGGAACACTTGCATCCCCCTGCTCTGCTATTAGCATACACAGCTTCACAGACCTCTCCACACTCATAGATCAGCCCTCTACCTGCTGTCTCCTGACTCTGTGGAGCTGACAGTGCAGCTGATTCAGCAGTGAGTAGCAGATCTAGGCAGGCACACACAGGGTTAACTCTGGCAGCAAACGCCCTCGCCTTTCCCCTGCTGTATAGAAGGAGAGCTGTCTGTGTGCTGAGGGGAGAGGGGAAGGGGGAGGACAAGAGGCAGACAAGAAGCACGCCCCTGAATTCAAAAATCCTTTGTTGCCAGACACATTGAAGTAGGCTGAAAGCCTGTAGTGAGACAACTCCTTTAAACAGAGCCCATTCAAATTAGTAGGATGTTAGTGCAATGCAAGACAGGACAGGTCCTCCTGAGCAAATATACACTATTTATAACCTCTCTCCTCTCTGGCCAAGAGTTGATAATCCTGGACCTGAGAACCCCTCTCTATTAACTCAGTATTCTCTAATCGGATAAATGAAAATGATTGTTCTAAACTGGAGAACCCCTTTAAGATGGGACCATTTTTAACGCATACTAGTATGCTAGGCTCCCTGGTCTGTAGTTTTGAATATTGTATTATCAGACTGGATGTTTAGAACCAATTTTCTGATCAGCCATCTTTATAACTTTAATGGAAAGACTATGCATATGAGGTTCGGTGAAATGGAATGAGTGCATTGTAAATGCACCCTGTCCGTTACACAAGTCAGCCCATACAATGTATACATGAAGAGTAGCCTGATGCAAACTACAAGTGAACTCTGACCTTGTAATCCCCAATTTGGTGGCTTTTATTTTTGTTTAAAGGCATGTTGTTTTAATATCCATTGTACACATACTTGGTGAAGTGTCGTCAGAGCAGGCACAGAATGCATAGTGAACTTTATTTATATGTACATATTGTAAGGTGGTAGCTGGGAAGGTTCTTAATGCAGTGTACATCCCAGCTAGATTTCTGGCATACACCAGGGAAAGAAATAATAAGTGACATGTCACCAAGGTTACCTGGCCTTGATGAGATAGAAGCCGTTTGTTTATTTTGTGTCAGTCACAATAAGTGGTTGACATCTGTTTACCAGTAGTATAGTTGCTTCAGCGAAAACCTTTTTATCGGGAGTGGACAAAGTGTTGGGTGGGTGTCTACTCCCATGTTCCAGGCCAGGGTTTGGCTGGCCTTTATAAGTCGGCTAGTCAGCTGACTAGGGAGATCTGACATACAGGTCAAGGAGTTTGCCCAGGGGAACATCTCACTGGAGATGTCCAGGATCTCGCATAGAACTGCTTGCTGACCAGGTGTAGTGAGGGTAACTGCACTGTTTAGCCAGCGCTCAGGAGAGCAGGTGTTTTATTTGTTTACCGTTCTGTTTTATGTTTGGCATCCGTTGAATGCTGTATACCTATTGTGTCAATAAAGTGCAGGAGGAACCTTGTTGGAACCAAAGCAACCTGTCTGTGTCTCTATCTGTATTGGACTGCAAATCTGAGAGCGGTGCACACTTACATATGTGGAGGATGGAACACCTGCCCAAATAGTGTAACACAGGCATTCACAGACCTTGTAGAAAGGTTCAACAGAACTTTGAAGGGTATGCTCAGAAAAGTGATAGACAAGGATGGGAAAGACTGGGACCATCTATTGCTGTACCTGATGTTTTCTGTTAGAAAGGTTCCACAGGCTTCCACAGGGTTTTCCCCATTTGAGCTATTATATGGAAGACATCCCAAGGGGTCTGTTGGATATAGCAAGGAAGACCTGGAAGCAGGAGCAAACACCTCACCGCAGTGTCATTGAGCATGTCATGGAAGTCAGGATAGGATTGCTGCAGTGATGCCGATTGTTAAGGAACATATGCGGCAGGCTCAAGAAGCACAGGCAAGAGGTCTGCAATGGTCAGGTCCTTTCATCCAGGTGACCGGGTGTTGGTGCTAGTTCCAACAGTGGAGAGTAAATTTTTGGCAAAATGGCAAGGTCCCTATGAGGTCAGGGAAAAAGTTAGTGAGGTGAACTATAAGGTACATCAGCCCGGGAAAAGAAAACTGCTCCAGATCGACCACGTTAATTTACTCAAACCCTGGAAGGATAGAGAGGCTCTTGGTGTTGTGTGTAAGCCTAGGGAAGTCCCTAGTCACAAGCTGCCAGAGGTCCGTATCTCCAGAATTCTTTCCATCTCCAAAATCCTATCTCAGCTTGGACAAAAACTGGTGCTGGTGGCTTAGACATGGGTAACACAAGAGAAACATACTTTTTCAGCAGAGATTTGTGAAAAACCTTTTGCATATGGAAGGTGTGAGGTAATTTTAGCCTGAAAGAGACTAGTTTAATAACTTCAATAATATGGTATGGACCAATGAAATGCAGAGCAAATTTCCCTAAAGGAACATTGAGGCATAGTTCTTTGTAGTTAACCAAACCTGATCCCCCATGATGGTATCAGGACCTACAGAATGTCTTTTGTTGGCATAATGCTTTTGGTTAACTTGAGTTTTGGCCAGGTTCTGAAGAGCCTGGGCCCAGACTGTGCACAGTCATTTGAAAGTAAGTTCGGGAGTGGGCTTGGTGGATTCTAAGATGCAACAAAATGAGAAATGAGGGCTAAATGCCTTGATGCAGAAGAACAGCAAATTTTAGTGGATGAAATTATTGTTAATCACAAATTATGCTAATGGTAAAAACTGCCTTCATTTCTCTTGGGTATCAGAAACATAACATCTTAAGAACTGTTCCAGAGTTTGATTTATCCTTTCTGTCTGCCCATTAGTGTCTGGATGTAATGTGGAGGAAAATGACAAAGAGATGCCCAACCACCCACGCAATTCCTTCCAAAACCTAGATGCAAATTGGACTCCTCGATCAGACACAATGGGGGACATGTATGAAAACTGTCTCGGTGTAAGACTTTCTTTGTTGCCCATAGTAACCAATCAGAGCACTATATGAAATGAAAGGGGAAATGTGATTGGTTGCCATAGGCAACAAGGAAAGTCTTAGACAGTTTTCATACATGTCGCCCAATATTCTCAGGAATGCCGAGAAGTTTAATCACATGATTAATAAACAGAACCTTAGCACTAGGTAACTTTTTGATAGGCACAAGATGACACATCTTGGAGAATCTATTAACAATTACCCAGATCACAGATTTACCTTGAAAACTTTATAAATCAGTTATAAAGTCCATAGAAAGATGGGTAAATTTTTTTTGGGAAGAGGAAGTGGATGGAGAACTTCCTAGGCACCTTTGTCCTAGTACATACCTTACAGGTGATGATAACCACAAAGGTGACTTTTTGGACCCCAAACAGGCCCTTGGACAATTTGGCAAACAGAATTTTCTGACGTAACCTTAATAGCACTTTTCTGACATGCTCTTTTCGACTGCTCATAGGGGTGGCCCAATCGGAAAAAAAAATTAAAGGGGATGTATCAAGTATATCCCAATTCGGCCCCAGGAGTCTCTAAAAATATTGCCCACAAATGCTGGAAGATGGGGCGTGTTAACAACTTAAAGGGGGATAACGAGATATTCAAAATGTCCTTCTAGGGTGTTGAACGCAGTCTTTCACTCAACCCCCTCCCTGATTCGGATCAGTTTGTAGGCCCCACGGAGATCGATCTTAGAAATCCAGAGACCCAAAATAATATCTGATTATAAATTGTCCATGACAAAAAAAACTAAAAACTCACAATGGATAGAACCAACCTGCAAATACAACTAGGGTTTTCTGCAAAAGATCCTCCCTCCAGCCAACGGGGTAAAGTTAGCTCCCTTTAATGGAACAGATAATCCCCTCCCCCAAAATCTATGCCCAAGGCGATTTTAAGGGAAAGCAATGCAAAAGTCAAAAAAATTGGCAGCTGCCCCGGAATCAATTAGGGCCTGCCTGGATACCGCCTTAGAATCAAAGAACAAGTACACTGGCACTGGAGTTTTCCATCTGGGCCCTGGGTTTGGTGGGTCAGTTCCTTCGAAAATGACCGGAATTGCCACAGTACAGACACAGGGCATTTTTCATGTGTTACTCCCTCCTGGTTTTAGTGTCCATGGCAGGGCTGCCGTAAGGCATCTAATAACCGTTTCAGGTCCCCATACAGCCAAATCAAATGGGGCCCCCACCCATTACTAGTTACTATTTTTTAACATATCAATGGGCCCCTTTTTGATTAGGGCCCCTGACAGAAGTACTGCCTGTACTGCCCTATTGGCACCCCTGGTCTGTGGCTCCAAATTGCATAGACTCCTGAAGTGTCAAACTTTTTGTAGTCCTGAAAACAGTCTGGGAGAAGTATTTTTGGCTGCGGGATGGGGACTACCATATGGGGTGTAGCAGCATAACCTTGTTGTTAGATGAAGAGGTGTACCTGGCTAGCCAGGTCAGATACCAGGCTGGCCAGGCACTCCATCCAATTAGCAAGCCCCTGAATAGTGTTCATGCTAATACAGATGGTAGGGAAAAAAAAAAGTTTTAGGGCTTGCGATAATGTAAGGGGCTCCTGGGACATGGAAAAAAAAGGCAAGGAAAGACAGACAGTGAGCCCCAGCGCTAGGCCTCCTGTAACTGACTGTCTATATGCCAACCAGACCATTGGCGGTTGGCGACAACTGGACAACGTTCCCTTCACTAGTGAAATACAGAACAAGATAAACAAATAGAAAGTAATGCTCAGGAAGATACAGGTCAAACCTGAGATAGCAAAACGATACAAACACGGCAGGCAAAAATGGAGATCAAGAAGACAGGAAAAGAGATCAGCAATCCAAGCTACCTTCAGCCTAGCACTAGGGATAGCAGAAGTAAACAGACTGGTGGTGGAGAACCTGTCAATCAACACACAGGAGGTACTGGAATTAGAGAGAGTTCAGACGAGTACAAAGAAAAATTCAACTCGGGTACAGAATCATGACCAAAAGCAGAGGACTACGTTGAGGCCTGAATAGGCATGGTCATTACACTAACTGCACTAAAAACATGGATATTTAGGTTTGAATATTGATAAAGACATTACCTTTACATGTCACACTCAACAATTCTTATAATTACCCCCCCTCCTTCATCCATGGGGAAAATAATCAAAATTCAAGCAACCATTTGTCATATTAGCCTCATCATTCAATGTAAAACAACAAATTCATTGATTCATCTTACACCCAAATTTTAGAGAATTTTACAATTATGTTGTTGACTGAGATTCTACAGAACACAGAGATGGACCATGCAGCTGCTATGTGGCCCTTGGATATTGGGGGGGGGGCTTATCTGGTTGGTTACATCCCTTTTGATTCTTGGCAATGTGAATCTGATCAGGTGTCAGAAAAATTATGTACTGGATATTTAGGTAATTTATGGCAGAGGTTGATGATATCTGCTTAATGAGATCTGCATGGTACACCTACATCAGATGTGCACGACTTGACAAAGATTTGTGCTGCTAATGACCTCAGTTTGATCTGTATTTCTACCAAAAAGTCAGATTGCTGCCTGTTTACCCAAAGCTCTATTGCTTGGAGTACAGCCATCCAGATGGGTTGTTAATACTTGTGCCCAGAAACATGCAAGCAGAAGAGGGCAATATTAATTGAATTTCTGGCATCTCTTCATCAGACTACTCACCTTAATGCATTTTGCTATTTTTTCATGTTTTAAAAGGTACATTTATAAAGATGGAAGACCAAGATCTAAATAGAGCTTTGCATTTGTGGGTTAAAGCACATCACTGTATTATTTGTTGATTACCTGCATTCTGAATACATGAAAAGTGGATAAGAGTAAAAGGAATAATTTCCAGAGTAATAGTAGCCACTGGGAGGCCCAAAATTAAAGGATGTATAATTTAAAGGTATGTGCTCACCGTAGAGCCTTTTCTTCATAGCCAGTGTGATTCCACAGCAAGGATAGGTGGCTAGGTGATAAATGTCTATGCTGGGAAAAGCTCTTAAACCCCTTCCTGATATAGAACGTACCAGTACATTCTAGTGGGAAGTGCCATCCCACAAATGAATGTACCAGTTCGTCCTGCAGATCATGCAGGCTCACAAGCGAGCCCCACACGATCATGACAAGCTCCTTCTGCCTGCTATTGGTGCAGCAGCGGCGTCAGCGCCACTGCTGTGTCCGTACCTGACAGCCTGGATGCTTAACTAAAGCATCCAGGCTGTTTGTGACATTACCATGCCCCGCAATGCATTGTGGGCATCGTCGGGCATGGTGAATGACAGTTGCCATAGAGACCAGTATAGAGCAGTTCTACTCTGTATGGATCTGAGGATCACTGATACAAATTCCCTATGGGCAAAAGTGAAGAAAGGTGAAAAAGAAAAAAGATAGTAAAACACAAACACGAAAAAACAAAATAAAAACACGTACAACACCTTTTTCAACTTTACAAACGCCAATCACCCCAAAAAAGATCAAAACTAAATAAAGCAATCATCGGATTGGGTATCTCCGCGTGCATAATGAACTGAACTAATGCGTGAACGGCATAAAAAAAAGAATTGAGAATTTTCTTCATCGCGCAGCATATAAAATGGAATAAAAAGCAATCAAAAACTCATATAAACACCAATTACAACATCAGTTCATCCTGAAAAAAAAAACCCTTACATAGCTCTGTATGCAGAAGCATAAAAAAGTTATGGCTATCAGAATACAGTGATGCATAAATATTGTTTTACACAATACACTTTTTTTAAAAAACGTTTCAACATAAAAAAAACTACATAAATTGGGTATCACTGTAATTGTCTAGACCAGGGAGTAAAAAAAACTTTTTTGTATACTGCCT
>JAODAL010061132.1:0-20506 GCA_025379985.1 Phyllomedusa bahiana | reverse complement strand
AGCGCAGTCCTATCCCTATGGGGGACGCTGAGAGACATTGAGGCTGAAACAGGAAACGCTGTTCTATGTAAAACGAGGTTATGTGATTTTTCCAGCCAATCGCAACCATACACATCCCAGACAGGACGTTGCACTCACATGTCACCCTGCTCTATCTGTACTCTGATTTGCTGGCCGCCAAAATTACAGGAAGCGCCGAAAAAGTCGCCATCTTAATAGATGACTCTCAGATTTTAACCTTAATTACCGCATGATCTGGAAATTTCGATCACCATAAAAACCTTGCCGATTTCAACTTTGTCGATAAAATTCGCTCAACACTACATATCACCACCACATAGTGACTGATTAATACCAGCACACCATGACTACATATCTCCAACAAATAGTGACTGAATAATACTTCCACACTATGACCTCATATCATAAACACATATTGGCTGAATAATACAACCTACCATTACTGAAAATAAACCATTATACCAATATTACAAGCTTACAGTGGTGGATACCAGGCACTGCAGAGATATAACTGATTACAGTAAAGTTATATCCAGTGACTCTCAGGAGACGCCACTGATGAGTTGTTCTCTTCTCTGATGAGTTGTTCTCTTTCTTTTTTTCTTCTCCATCTATCTCAAACTGCCATGATCTTCCCAGCTACAACTCTTCACTGCAGAATTTAGAAAACAAACATCTTAGGCTCCTCACTTTTCCAGCATTTTCAGCTATGGGGCTCCCGTTTGTGCACCAGGTTTTAGTCTTGTTTTGTATACCAATATAGTAGGTAGTTAAATCCCCCAAGATAGTATGTAGGTATACTCCCAAACTAGTTAGGCAGATAGAGAAACACCCTTTAAGTATACATTTTTCAGGTAGGTGTATAGTGTCCAGTTAGGTAGGTACACTTATAGGTCCCCAAATAGGTAGGTATCTAGGTCCCTTATTAAGTGTATAGGGCCTCCCCAATAAGTAGGAATATAGGCCCTGTAGGTAGGCGGCTAGGACTATAGGGCCCTTTGATATAGGCAGGAATATAGATCCCCCCAGTAGGAATGTTTATAAGCTCCTAGTAGGTAGGTATATAAGCACCCTATAGGTAAATATAGCCCCCCGTAGGTAGATATAAACACCCTGTAGGTAGGTATATGCCATTTGTAGGTAGATATATAGGGCCCCTATTTGTAGATACATGCCTCCTATAGGTAGTTATATGCCCCCTGTTAGTAGATATATGCCTTCTGTATGTAGTTATATGCCCTCTGTAGGTGACTGCCCCCTCTAGGTAGGTATATTCCACCTGTAGGTAGAGATATGCCCCTGTAGATAGGTATATGTCCCCTGTAGGTAGTTATATGCCCCCTGTAGGTATAAGATAGGCAGGTGTAATTGTAAAAAATAAAAAAAGATCCTCACCTCTCCATGTTCCCACGCCACGTGGCCAGCTCCAGCGTAAGCAGCATGACACCTAAGATTCCGGCCTAGACGACCCAGCATCACAGGAGGTGTGATGTCACCACTGCATCACAACACTTGTGATGCTGTATATACAATTGAGAAAGCAGGGACGGTAATGAACTGTTCCTGTCTTCTCCCTGTACAAACAGCTGCACAGTTAGTGTGCAGCAGCTAACTCTGCATGGCCATTTTTAAAACGGCCGTGCAGAATCAGATAGTAATCACCGAGCAGGGTGGGTGGCGGTGGTAAGAATTGCTGTGGCTCCCCAGGTGACTGTTCACTTCGCCTGCCCATAGGGACAATCCTGACCCTATATAACAGAGCTCAGCTTCTCTCCTCTATCATAGAACCTTATATATCACAGAGTTCATCTTCTCTCCCTCTGTCATATAACCCTATATATCACAGAACTCAGCTTCTCTTCTGTCATATAACCATATCCAGTTCTGCTCAAAAGTTTACATACTCCAGCAGAATTTTTGCTTTCTTGGCCTTTTTTCAGAAAATATGAATGATAACACACAAACTTTTTTTCCACTCATGGTTAGTGGTTGGGTGAAGCCATTTATTGTCAAACTACTGTGTTTTCTCTTTTTAAATCATAATGACAATCAAAAACATCCAAATGACGCTGATCAAAAGTTTACATACCCTGGTGATTTTGGCCTGATAACATGCATAGAAGTTGACACAAATGGGTTTGAATGGCTACTAAAGGTAACATCCTCACCTGCGACCTGTTTGCTTGTAATCAGTGTGTGTGCATAAAAGCTGAGTGAGTTTCTGGGATCCAGACAGAATCTTGCAGGGATCTTGCATCTTTCAACCGGCCACTGATGTTTCTGGATTGTGAGTCATGGGGAAAGCAAATAATTTGTCAACAGATCTACGGAAAAAAAGTAGTTGAACAGTATAAAACAGGAAAGGGATAGAAAAAGGTATCCAAGGAATTGATAATGTCAGTCAGCAGTGTTCAAACTGTGATTAACAAATGGAAAATCAAGGGCTCTATAAAAACCAAACCACGGTCAATTTCGGCCACAACTGCCAGGAAAATTGTTTGGGATGCAAAGAAAAACCCACAAATAACATAAGCTGAAATGTAGTACTCTGAAAACTAGCGGTGTGGCTGTTTCAAGATGCACAATAAGGAGGCACTTGAAATAAAATGGGCTGCATGGTTGAGATGCCAGAAGAAAGCCATTACTGCGCAAATGCCACAAAGTATCTCACCTACAATACACCAAACAGCACAGAGACAAGCCCCAAAACATCTTGAATAAGGTAATTTGGAGTGATGAGAAAATCGAACTTTTTGGCCACAACCATAAACGTTACATTTGGAGAGATGTCAACAAGGCCTATGATGAAAGAAACACCATTCCTATTGTAAAGCAGGGAGGTGGAGCGCTGATGTTTTGGGGATGTGTGACTACAAAGGCACAGGAAACTTGATCAAAGTTGAAGGAAAGATGAATGCAGCACGTTATCAGCAAATACTGGAGGCAAATTTGCACTCTTCAGCCCAGAAGCTGCGCATGAGAGGTACTTGGATGTTCCAACATGACAACGATCCAAAACCCAATGTCAAGTCGACCTGTCATTGGCTATAGCAGAACAAAGTGAAGGTTCTGGAGTGGCCATGTCAGTCTCCTAACCTCAATATCATTGAGCCACTCTGGGGAGATCTCCAGCGCACAGTTTATGCAAAACAGCCCAGGAGTTTACAGGAACTGGAGGCTTTTTGCCAAGAAGAATGGGCAGCTTTACCATCTGAGAAAATGAAGAGCCTCATCCACAACTACCACAGAAGACTTCAAGCTGTCATTGATGTTAGAGGGGGCAATACACAGTATTAAGAACTGGGGTATGTGACCTTTTGATCAGAGTTATTTGGGTGTTTTTGGTTGTCATTATGATTTAACCCCTTAAGGACTCGGCGTTTTTTTTTTGGTGACACGTTCGTTTTTCCCTCCTCGCCTTCTGAAAGCCATAACTTTTTTATTTTTCCACCTACATAGACACATGAGGGATTTTATCTTGCGGGACAAGATGTACTTTCTAATGGTGTTATTCACTATACTATAGAATATACTGGGAAACCGCAAAAAAAATCCAAGTGGGACAAATTGTGAAATTTTTTTTATTTTCACCATGTTTGCGGGGGTTTTGCTTTTACGGCGTTCAATCTTCGGTAAATATAATGTGTTATCTGTATTCTACAGGTTGATACGTATCCGGCAATATCAAACATGTAGGGTTTCCGTTATGTTTTGGTACCGTAAAAAAATTCCAAACATTTTCTATTTTTGAAATTTGCGCCGCAGCGCCATTTTGTGCGACCAATAACTTTTTTGTACTAACACCTACGGACATCAGTGAGGCGGCATTGTTTTCAGGCTGAAGTGTACTTTTTATTGCTAGCAGTTTGGAATGCATGCGACTTTTTTGATCATTTTTATTCCATTTTTTGAGTGACGTAAAATGACCAAAAAACGCAATTTTGGCGTTTGGAATTTTTTTTCTTCTACGGTGTTCAGCGTACGGGATAAATGATGTTATATTTTTATAGATCAGGACTTTTTCAGGTGCGGCAATACCAAATATGTGTAACTTTTTTATTATTTTAATGATTTTATTTGTAAAATGGGGAAAGGGGGGTGATTTGAACTCTTAATACTTTTTTTTTGTACTTTAAAACTTTTTTTTTTTTTTACTGTAACATTTAGTCCCCCTATGGTGTTTGACCACTAGGGGGCGCGATTGTTAATACAACCTAATGCATTGTATAGGCAATGCATTAGGGTGTACAAAGATGGCGGTTTCCGCAGACAGGAAGTGGGGCAAACCGGCCAGTGTAAGTAACGGGAGCCTTCACAGGGCTCCCCACCACCGTGTCCGGTCATCGGATTGGCACAGCATAGCTGCGACACCGATCGGTGTTCATTCAGATGCCGCGGCCATCTTTGCCGTGGTGTCTGAAGGGTTAAACAGCGCCAGCGGGCGGAGCCACCCGCCGGCGCTGTTACCGCCGGGTGTTAGCGGCTAATCGCCGCTAACACCCGGCGGCTGTGGGGGGGGGGGGGGGGGTCGCGGAGCGATCCCCTTGCAAAGCCCCTTAGCGGCCCTGGGACATACTCATACGCCCAGGGTCGTTAAGGGGTTAAAAAGAGAAAACACAGTAGTTTGACAATGAATGGCTTTACTCAACCACTAAACATGAGTGGAAAATACGTTTTTTGTGTTATCATTAATATTCTCTGAAAAAAGGCCAAGAAAGCAAAAATTCTGCCGGGTTATGTAAACTTTTGAGCACAACTGTATATCACAGAGCTCAGCTCCTCTCCTCTATCATATAACCCTATATATCACAGAGTTCAGCTTCTATTCTCTATAATTTAATCCTATATATCATAGAGCTCAGCTTCTCTCCCTCTATCATATAACCCTATATATCACAGAGCTCAGCTTCTCTCCTCAATCGAATAACCATATATATCACAGATTTCAGCTTCTCTCCTGCTATCATATAACCCTACATATCACAGACCTCAGCTTCTCTCCTCTATTATTTAACTCTGTATATTACAGAGCTCAACTTCTCTCCTCTATCATGTAACCCTATATATTACGTAGCTCTGTTTCTCTCCCTCTATCATATAATCCGATATATCATATAACCCGATATATCATAGACTTCAGCTTCTCTCTTCTATCAAATAGCCCTATATATCATATAGATCAGCTCCTCTCCTCTATCATACAATCCTGTAAATCACAGAGCTCATTTTCTTTTCATCAATCATATAACCCTATATATCACAGAGCTCAGCTCCTCTCCTCTATCATATAACCCTTTATTTGATAGCAGGTAGAGTGCGTCCAAATTCCTCTCCTTTTCACCTCAGAAAAATGGTAAGGAATAGAGGGAGACAAAAAACAGGCGCCCAGAATCGTGTAGTACGTCAGTGTTCACAATTAAACAAATCTTTCAATACAATGCTCACCTTCAAGAGTTGTACGATATATGGTACAACTCATATAATCAATATATAACTTTGTAGCCTCGTTCCGCTGCTGTACGTTTCTTCCACCAACTCCTATCCCCCACTCCTGGGGCAGGAGGAGAAATAATATAAAACAAAATTGCTCCTATAGTGCAGCAACAAAGTGGAGATGCCAGTTCAAGCGCTTGGAACTGATTCCCTTTTTTCAAAAGAAATCCCTTAATGGGTATAGGAAAAAAATATTTTCTTTGAGTATCCCAGATGATATAAAAGGGATAATTTATTCTTGGAATATAAAACAACTCTCTACGCGTTTCGCATATATTCTCATATGCTTCCTCAGGAGAATGAAAACCATACAAGTGCCGTTAAAATATATACCCTGGGTGGGGACCGCCCCTCCTGGGTGTACACCACAAACATATCTAAAACGTAATACAATCGTTTTTTTTACATCTGATAAAAACATAATTATATAAAAACCAAAGATATACCTGCTGTACAGTATTCATTCCACTCACTTCCTCTCTGTTCCTAGGAGCTGTACTGCGCTTTCACGTGCCGGCAGCTCCAACCCGGAAGTCATGATTAGTGGAATAGTGAGGGCTTTTTCCGCCCCAAACTCAAACGTTCTCAGGCAGTTTCTGCGCAGACTCTATGCCCATGCTTTCACGAGAGACTCTCGTAGGATGCCTACAATTCATCTGGATACACCAAAACTTTCCACTTATGAAGAGAACATATATTTATCCTGCATTTTTCTTTTTTTTTTTTCTTCGTTAATAACCTCCTGGGCCTCGTTTAACCCCGATGGATTGAGCGTGTTCAACTTGAAAATCCAAAAGATTTCCTTGTTGATTAGAGACTGCAGCCTGTCAGCAACAGTCTCTTTGATGAAATCAATCGGTTGCAGAACTAATTTATAATCCCCCTCAGGATGCTCCTCTATGAGATGCCTGGGGAGGCTATATAATCTGTTTTGTTTTTTTATGCTATATCTGTGGTTGTTCATACGTTGGGAGAGTTTTGTAGACGTTCTCCCAACGTACTGTTTACTGCAGCTGCAGGTAATCAGATATACGACATAGCTAGAATTGCAAGTCAGATTGTGCTTAATTTTAAATTTTTCGCTGGTAGCAGTTGAAATGAATTCGTCACCCTCCCGCAGCATTTCACAACATTTGCAAGTGGGGAATTTGCATGCCCTTACCCCTCCTTTAACCCCTGTTTTGTCAGGTTCAGATTTCTTATTCCTCTGTCGTGAGGGAGCTACAATATTTTTTAAAGTACTTGCCCGCCTGTATGTCACCTTTGGTTTCTTGGGAATCTCGGCTTTTAAAACGGGGTCTGACAACAGGATCCCCCAGTGTTTGTTTAAAATATTTAAAAAGTCCACATGTTGGGATGAATATGTGGTAATAAAATTTTGTTTAAAAGCATCTGGATTACTCTCTTTTCTACTCGACTGGACGTACTCTCTCTGTGTTTTATTCAAGGCTCTGTTCTTTGCTTCCTCCACCAGACCATTGGGATAACCTTTATCTCTAAATCTTTTAATGAGAACTTTAGCCTGCTTCCTATAGATCTCATCTGATGTACAGTTTTTCCGAATTCTTCGGAATTGCCCATAGGGCACATTTCTCGTCCACTTTTTATAGTGGCAGCTTGTGAAGTGGACGAAATTATTTGAATCCACAGTTTTGAAGTGAGTTTTGGTATAAATTTTACCATTTTCCTGATAAAGGTTCAAATCTAGAAACTGTATATTATCTTTGCCAATGGTTTGTGTAAAGGTTATACCTGCTGAATTGATATTCAAATCCTTTAAAAAAAGGTCCGCCTCTAATGGGGTCCCATCCCATATAAACAATAGATCATCTATAAATCTCTTGTAGTAGATGATTTTCGATCTAAATGCATTGTAATCCGACAGTATATATAACTCTTCGAAGTTGCCCATGAACAGGTTGGCCAGCGATGGGGCAACTCTCGTCCCCATCGCCGTGCCAACCTGCTGATGGTAGCACGAGCCTTCGTATTCAAAATAATTATTTGTAAGGATCATATTTAAACCCTCTAATAGAAATTGCCTCTTCTCCTGTGACATTTTTTTGTCATTTTCCAAAAAGGAGTTTACCGCCTGGATCCCCAGGGTGTGTCTGGGATACTCAAAGAATTTTTTTTTTTTCTATACCCATTAAGGGATTTCTTTTGAAAAAAGGGAATCAGTTCCAAGTGCTTGAACTGGCATCTCCACTTTGTTGCTGCACTATAGGAGCAATTTTGTTTTATATAACCCTATATATCACAGAGCTCAGCTCCACTCCTCTCTCATATAACCCTATATATCACAGAGCTCAGCTTCTCTTCTGCAATCAGATAGGACAGCACAAACCATCTGATAGATTCACTGTAACTAATAAGATAAATGTTCTGCTGAACTTACTATTACCAGATTTTATTTTTACCCTATTGAGCTGCTATTTTGTTAGACTGGGCAGAAGTAAAGATGCTCTACAGAAACCCATATCTCAGCTTTCTGTAAATGTAACATGAGGAGAGAGGGTTGATGTTGGGGTTAACTATAGCCAAACCTGCAGTTCTGAGAAGAGTTATGTTCTAAGGTCGGCATTGTTACATTCACAGTGTTAAGAATCAATGGTACAATCTGTGGGGTAGGTGCCTGAAAAACTTAGTCAACTTCATGTTGCCATAGCAACTAAATGCACTTTTAAATCCGGCATTATGCCTAGCACAGACCCTTATGTCAAGAATCCTTTAGCTAAACTAATGCACTGTAGTGCTAAAGAGCAGAGAATAACTGAGTTAAAATAGGTTAATGCATTTCAGGACCTTCGCTGAAAGGCCACAAATAATATTTCTAATATTGCAGTCTGAAAAGTGCCGAAATTAAGATTAATAAGCACTGACAGCCTTTATTCTTTTCCTGGGTTTTCATGCTGATTCTGTATTCATAGAGCTCCATTATGTACATTATATCATTTAGACACATGTGCTTTCTTTTGTTCCTATTGATATTAGATCTGCTGAATACATATTAAATGCATAGAAATGACATTGTTTTTCATGGATGTGCATTAGAATTCACTACTGCTTTTTGGGTTATTATATGCCTGAGAAAAGATGTTCCTTTCCAACTGATGAAACAAACAATTTCACTAGATGGCTTATTTCAGTCTTTTGCATATGATCTGTTGAAGTCATTTTGAGAGCATTTCCCTGTAATAAAAAAATTACTGGTAACTATAAGGCTAAGGCCAGTTTCCCATGAACGTATTACGACCACATTTTTGCATTCGTATTACAGTGGCCAAAGGATACAATATTTCTAACATACAACGGTCTTTCCTGGGACATTGTATGTTGAATGTGGTTTCAAGTTACAATGTCCCAGACACTGACCCAGCCGATTAGTATGAACATTTTACTTGTAAAGCCTGTTTTGGTAAAGTACATGCAGTGATTGGCGGTCTAGTAGCGGCTCCCTACAGTACAGTGCGGTACTACATGTCCTGTACTGCTCTTACATGTATTAGTGAGGTGCATGCAGTGATTGGTGGTCTAGTAGCGCCTCTCTACAGTACAGTGCGGTACTACATGTTGTAACGATTCTGGAGGTGGATCCACTGGACCACCGCAGGCGATGGCGTAAGCCCCTACCAGGGAGTGGAATCTAAGTGGGACCCGGTTTTCACCAGAGCCCGCCGCAACACGGGATGGTCTTGCTGCGGCGGGTGTCCACCAGGTCACTACCACTGGCGGGGCTTGCCTGCGGTGGCAGCCAAGGGTGCGAGGTACAGGAACGGCAGGCAGGCTCGTAGTCGAGGACAGACAGAAGGTCAGGACCGGCGGCTCTGGTTCGTGGACGGTAGACAAGGAGGTGGTCGGGGCAGGCGGCAAGGTTCGTAGACGGTAGACGTAGCAGAGGGTCGGTACACAGAAAGGCAATACTGGAACGCTCAGGAATACTTTCACCATGGGTATGAACACCAAGGATCCGGCGAGGGCCGGCAGGAAGTGCCCGGACGAACTAGGAGCAGTGCCCGGCAATAAACCAATTACCGGCGCACTCCCTTTTAAATTCAAATCGCCGGCGTCGCGCGCTCTAGGGGCGGAGCTACGCGCGGGCACGGAAGCAGCCGAGCAGGAGCGTGGCCGGGTAAGGCATGCGGGGGGGGAGGGGGGGCGAGGGCCCCCAAACCCCGACTTTTGGGGACGGGGTCCGCGGGGTGAGGAGACGGGGCGCCTCGCCCCGGGACATGGTCGCAGGGCGTGTGACAGTACCCCCCCTCTTATGGATTGGAGAAATCTCTGGATGGACGGGGTTTTCGGATGTTCCTCCGGCCCCAGGACCTCTTTTCAGGGCCGCCCCCTTTTCCGTCCACCAAAAAGTATCTTTTCCCTTGTTTTTCAGCCGTCCCCTTTATAAGAATTGGGCGCATAGCCAAGCGGGGGGGGGAGGGCCTTCTGGAAAAATGGTTAAGGACCAGAGGTTTCAATAAGGGTTGAACGGTTGGAAATTTCATGGGGGGAGGGACCGGGTTTGTATGCTCCCGGGAAATTGATGCGGTGATGACCTAAAGGGCCCCAGGAAACGGGGGGTCCCAGTTTGTGAGACGGCTCTTTAAGGGGACTATCTAGATGGAGTTACCCTTTTCCCCTGGGGCGGAACACCGGAGGAGGGATTCTTCTCTTGTCCGTTGGATTTCTTGCGCTCGGAGGCCGGAGCAGCGCTGACAGGTTTTATTTGGGGACAGATGGCTTTGTTTTTGAACAGTGGTCCGCCCCGGGCCCTCGGAGGGGTTCCCAGGGGAAGGGGGGGGGGGATGCAAGCCATCACGATGTAGAAGGGGAGGCCCCTGCGGTCGGACTAAGGGAGTTTGGGAGAACTCCGCCCATGGCAGTAAATTGGCCCAATATTTGGCGTGCCGAGAAAAAATGACGAAGGTGAACCCCAGGATTTGGGTTGACCCTCTCATTTGGGCCCTTTCGTCTGTGGATGGTAGCGGAAGAGAAGTCGAGCTTCATTAAGTTGGTTGCACAGAGCTCCCCAAAACCCTGGAGACAAATTGAACCCCGGTCGAGACAATTTGCTGAGGGAGCCCATGGACCCGGAAAAACAAGGTTGAAGAATAACCCCCGGCTTGCCGGGAGGCGGATGGCAGCCCTGGCAACGGGACAAAATGCCCATTTTGGAAAAGGATCAGTAATCACCCAGTTAATGGTGTTCCCAGACGAGGGGGGGAGGTCGGTTTTTAAAGTCCTCGAAATGTTGGCCCGGGGTTTGAGGGGAACGGGAAGGGGCTAAGTAGGCCTCCCGGCTTGTGACGTGGGTTTTTCCGGGCACAGGAGGCAAAAAGAACGAAGTCCTTGATATCCTTCTCCAGCTCTGGCCCCCAATAGAACCCGGGATATCAGGGGAAGGGTTTTGGGGGGCGGGATGGCCAGCCCCAATGAGCAATGTCCCCATTTAAAGTAGTCTGGGAGAGCAGGCGCACATAAGTCCTTCCAGGAGGAACCTTTGGGAAAAGGCCCATGGGCACCGGGGGATGGCGTTTGGGGGGATGATGTGTTAGGGAGGTCTCTTACCCCCCAAAGTGGGAAAGACGGGGGGGGCATCACTCTCACATTTTCTGGTGGCCTAAATGGATTAAAAAGTCGAAGAAGAGCCCCCCACCTGGCCTGGGGGGGTTTTTAAGTCGTGAGCAGTCTGCAGATATTGGAGGTTCTTGTGGTCGAGTAGATACGGATGGGAAAAGGGCCCCCTCAGCAGATAACGCCACCCCTCCAGGGCCAATTTGAGGGCCCAGTAGTCCCGTCGCCAATCGTGTAATTCCTTCGGCTGAAGAAAACGTTTTGGGGAAAAGAAGCCGCACGAAAACCTCTTACCCGTAGGCCTTTTTGGTAAGGATGCTCCACCCCCCACAAAAGAAGCATCCACTTCCAGAGTAAAGGGGTTTTCGCGGGGTCTGGCGGGGAAAGGATAGAACCGAGCGAAGGCGGTTTTGAGTTCACAAACCCCTCCTCGGCCTCGCAGGCCAACTGCGTGGTTTGGCTTGTTTCTTGGTGAGAGCCACTTTTGGGGGCCCACCGCGTAGAGAAGTGCGGGATGAATTGGCCATAGAATTGCGAAGCCCAAGAATGCTGGATACCCCGCCCCCGACGGGGGCGGGGCCATTGCAAATACGGCAGACAGTTTGCGGGCCATCCGTGGGCCTTGGTCAGAGATGACATCCCCCAAAACGGGAGGTTGTTGATAAAAGAGGCACTTCCCTAGTTGGCATACAGGTGGTTCCCCCGGAGAGTCTTGTATTGCGGAAAGGTGCGGTGGTCTCGAGGTCAGGGGAGAACACCAGTATGTCATCGAGGTAGCTACACGCAGGAGAGGAGGGGGTTCCCTGAAGACGTCATTACGAGCTCCTGAAAGAGGCTGGCGCATTTACAGAGTCAAAGGGCTCCCCAGGTACTGGTAGTGCCATCCCTGTGTTGAAGGCCGTCTTCCATTCATCCCCCTTTTTCGGATTTGGCCCAAGTTGTGGGCCCCCTCTCAAACCCAACTTGGAGAAAAATCTTGGCGCCTTGCAGGCGATCAAAAGTTCCGTGACGCGGAAGGGGTAATGGTTCTTTTTTTCCGTGATCTTGTTCAAGCCCCCGGTAGTCAATGCAAAACCGTAAGGTACCGTCCTTCTTCTTCACGAAAAAGAACCCCCCACCCGGGGGGCGAGGACTTCCGGTGAACCCTTTTTTAGTTTCCGGATGTATCCGACATGGCTTGGGTCTAGGAACAGACAGAGGGTTTAATCGGGGGGGGCCCGGGGGGGATGGTACCCGGCAATAAGTCAAAGGGCAATCCCTATGGACGAGCGGCGGAAAAAACTCTGGCTTGTCTCTCGGAGAACACTCGGCATATTTCGGGGGGCAGCCCGGGCAGCGGCTCTGAAGGGTTAAACGAGAGAGGGAAGCACCGGGGCGAGGTGCCACCAAACAATTTCCCCCCGCAGTGGGACCCCAACGAATCACCCCTTTCCAGTAGGGGCCAGTCCAGGATGGGAGTGGGGCCGCCATGGGAGTCCGAGGGGATCGCGACGAGGAGCGAGGCAACCAATAGAAGGCGATCTCCTCCTTATGCAGTGCCCCCCATGGGGGGGGACAGTGGCTTGGTGACGAACTGGTGGTGTCGCTAGCGGCTCCCCCTGATGTGAGTTTACAAGCGGTTTTCCAGAGTTTCCCCTGGAAACCGATACCGCTTCTGAGGCTGGTGGATGAAATTCCCGGCTGAGCCCAAGTCCGAAAAGCCGGAACCTGGAATGTGTACCAGCCTGACACGGGCCCTGCCAGGCTCAACAGGGTGGAGGGAGGGGTTGACCTAGGAATGCCTCTCCCACAGTCCTAGGTGGGGAGTTTCCCGCGCCCTTGGGGGCTTGGGAAAGTTTCCTCCGAAAATGCTCTGGGGTGCCACAGAGAGAGCAAGTGTTGTCGCCTGGGCCAATTCTTGCTCAGGAGGGAGCCCGATCAATCGCATGGGGTCGTCGGGGGGGGTGTTGGGGTGTGGCGAGGAGGCCCTGAACAGGTGCCCCGGCGAGGGGGAAAACCCCGGCGAGGTTGGGCTGACTGGGGCTCTTGCAGAAGTCCTCCTCCTTCAATGAAAAATATATCGATGGGGCGCCCAACCCGGGTTAAATCGCAAAGGGAGGACGGGAGGTCTCTAGCGGGGCCCGACGTCTTTAAATCGACTGAGAGTCCCTTCTTGAACGTAGCACATTTTTTCGGCCTGTTCCATGTCAGTTGAGGCCAGCGTACGGAATTGCACCGCTAGTCTCTACAGCAGGTCTCCCTGGGAGATTTAGGAGGGGCCCTCTCAGCGGGGAGGACGGGTGGTTCCCCGAGACGTTGGGAAAATCACTGAGGAAATGACTGTAGATCCCCTCACCGGATCATCTCTTCCCCCAGGGGTTTTAGCCCCCTGCCAGGGCCCTTTCCCCGGAGAGGAGGCTGAACGAAAAGCCACCTTTGCATTCGGACGGAATGGCGGTATCAGTCCACGTGCATAAGCTTTAGTGATAAACCCCCCGCATGTTGGGCACCGCTGAACTTGGATGGGGTGACAGCCCAGCTTTGGTCCCCTGGGGTTTACCCCGGAAAAAGCTGGGGCAGGAGCAACTGGAGATGGCGGTGGCTGTGCTGGACGGTGACGAGTGCTTTCACCAGGAGGGAGTTGCTCGAGTTCTGCGCTTGCTGCGCTTGTTGTGATTGCTTGCCAGACTTGTGATGCTTTTGGAAAACTTGGCAAGGGTTCCCTTTGGGGGGATCTGGGGATCCTACTGTAAAAGATTCTGGGGGTGGATCCCCGGGCCCCCCGCGGCGATGGCGTAACCCCCCCACCAGGGAGTGGAAACTAAGTGGGGCCGGTTTTCCAGAGCCCCCCGCAAAAGGGGGGGTTTGCTGGGCGGGTGCCACCCGGTCACTACCACTGGCGGGGCTTCTGCGGTGGGGGCCAAGGGGCAGGGACAGGAAAAGGCAGGCAGGCTCGTAGTCGAGGGCAGACGAAGGCAGGAAAGGGGGCTCTGGTTCGTGGGGGGTGACAAGAGGTGGGGTCGGGGGCGGGCAAGGTTGTGACGGGCCCCCCCCCCCCCCCCCCCCCCCCCCCCCCCCAGGGTTTCCCAAGGGGTTGGGAGGGCGGAGGGGAAATGCCCGGGTTTAAAGGAGCAAAAGAGAGAACCTTTTCCGGGAATGCCCAAAAATCGCCGGCCCCAAAGCCGGCCCTTTGGGGCGGGGCTACGACCCGGGCACGGAAACCCGGCAGGCCCCTTTGGGCGGGAAAATGCAGCCCGGGGGGAAGGGGGCGGGGGCGGCCCCGAAAACCCCACGTGGGGACGGGGGACGCTGGGTGAGGAGCCGGGCGCGGGCCCGCGACCCGGGCGTGGTCGCGGGGGTCCGTGAAAGTCCTGTACTGCTCTTACAGTATTTGTGTTGCATGCAGTTATTTGGGATTAAATAGGGCTCTCTACAGTATGTGTGGTACTACATGTCCTGTATGCTCTTCATGTATTAGTGGGTGCTGCAGTGATTGGTGGTTTGTGGCCCTTTCAGTACAGTGCGGTACTAAATATTGTATCTCTTACTGATTAGTGGATGATGCAGTGATTGGTGGTCTAGTAGCGGCTCTCTACAGTACAGTGCAGTACTACATGTCCTGTACTGCTCTTACATGTATTAGTGAGGTGCATGCAGTTCTTGTTAGTCTAGTAGAGCCTGTCTACAGTACAGTGCAGTACTACATGTCCTGTACTGCTCTCCACATGTATTAGCGAGGTACATACAGTGATTGGTGGTCTAGTAGCCCCTCTCTATAATACAATGCAGTATTACATCCTGTACTGCTCTTACATGTATTAGTGAGGTGCATGCAGTGCTTGTTAGTCTAGTAGCGCCTCTCTACAGTACAGTGCAGTACTACATGTCTTGTACTGCTCTCTACATTTGTTAGTGAGGTGCATGCAGTGATTGGTGGTCTAGTAGCGCCTCTCTAAAGTACAGTGCGGTACTACATGTCCTGTACTGCTCTCTTCATGTATTAGTGAGGTGCATACAGTGATTGGTGGTCTAGTAGCACCTCTCTATAATACAGTGCAGTATTACATCCTGTACTGCTATTACATGTATTAGTGAGGTGCTTGCAGGGATTGGTGTCCTAGTAGCATCACTCTATAGTAGAGTGAGGTACTACATGTCCTGTACTGCTCTGTACATTTGCCAGGATTAGCAGGTCCTTTGGGCACCAGGCGAGTACTACATGTCCTGTACTGCACTCTACATGTATTAGTGAGGTACATACAGTGATTGGTGGTCTAGTATCCCCTCTCTATAATACAATGCAGTATTACATCCTGTACTGCTCTTACATGTATTAGTGAGGTACTTGCAGGGATTGGTGGTCTAGTACCACCTCTCTACAGTACAGTGCGGTACTACATGTCCTGTACTGCTCTCTACATGTATAGAGGTGCATGCAGTGATTGGTGGTCCTAGTAGCACCTCTCTATAATTACAGTTGCAGTATTCATCCTGTATGCTCCTTACATGTATTAATGGGTATTGCAGGGATTGGTGGCCTATACATCATTAATAGAGTCGTACTACATGTCCTTCTTTGCTCTGTACATTTGAAAGGGATGGCAGGCCCTTTTGGGCACCAGGCGAGGGCCCCATTTCGTCTTTTACTGTTACAGTGGCCCAGATATATGAAAAGTGTCCTTGTGTAAAGTGTTGGAAGCAGTGCTGCGCCAAAGTTGTGTTGATACTTATGTTTGAAAGTGTCTTACAGCACTTAATAAATGTGTCACATCGTAAGACAAACTGCCCGTGCGCCAAGAAAACGTCTTGGTCTCACCACTTTGAAAATAGCATGAACTGCTATACTTTGCCATGAGAGCTACATAAATGTGTTGCATCATAGGAACTGGCATACACATGCCCCCTGAAGAGAAGCGCAGATGAAAGTGTTGGTCTTGTCGGACAGACTCATTCTTGAGCCTGTTTTTATATATGTCGCCCTTAGTGCTCACTTCTGGCAGTTTGCAGCCAGAAAACAGTCCAGCTTATTCATAAGCTGGTGTTAGCCCCTCTCACCCAATGCTAGCCCCACCCACCTGACAGTTATTCACATGTTTCTACCTATTCAAAGTAATAGTTACATAGTTTGTTAGAACGAAAAAAGACATACGCTTATCCAGTTCAGCCTATTTTTGCTAAATTGTTGATCCAGAGGAAGGCAAAAGCCCCATGAGGTAGAAAGCAATTGTCCTCATTTTAGGGAAAAATTCCTTCTCGACTCCAATCTGGCAATCAGAATAAATCCCTGGATTAACGACCCTACTCCATAATCCTAGTCACTATAACTTGTTATATTATCACGCTCCAGAAATGCATCCAAGCCCTTCTTGAATTGTTAGTGAATTCACCATGACAATTTCCTCTAGCAGAGAGATCCACAGTCTCACTGTTCTAACAGTAAAGAATCCCTTTCTATGTTTATGTAGAAATTTTTCTTTCCTTCAAGACGTAGAGGATGCCCCTTGTTCTGGATACAGTCCTGGGTATAAATAAATCTTTAGCGAGATCTCTATATTGATCCTTAATATATTGAAACATATTTATTATGTCCCCCCGAAGCCGTCTTTTCTCTAAACTAAATAACCCTAATCTTGCCAATCTTACTGGGTATTGCAGTCCACCTAGTCCTTTTATTTTTGTTGACGCCTTTGAACCTGTTCAAGCTCTACAATGTCTTTCCTGTGCACTGGTGCCCAAAACTGTACACAATATTCCATGTGTGGTCTAACCAGTGACTTGTATAATGGGAGAATAATGTTCTCATCATGTGCATCTATGTCCCTTTTAATACAAACCATGATCCTATTTGCCTTGGCAGATGCTGCCTGACACTGGTTGCTACAGTTAAGTTTACTGTCCACCAGGATTCCCAAGTCCTTCTCCATTTCACTTTTACCCAGCATTTTTCCATTTAACATGTAATCATGGAATGGATTTTTCCTCAACATGTGCATAGCCTTGCATATATCTGTGTTAAACCTCATCTGTCATTTCTCTGCCCAGGTCTCCAACTTATCCAGATCCTTTTGTAATAAAACATTATCCTCTTGTGTTGATTACTTTACAGAGCTTAGTATCATCTGCAAAGATTGATATTCTACTGTGCAACCCATGTGTAAGATCATTAATGAAAATATTAAAGAGGATAGGGCCCACTACTCCCTGTGGTACCCCACTAGTAACAGGGATCCAGTCTGAGTATGTATCGTTAATTACCACCCTTTGAGTCAGTTGCTTACCCACTTGCACACATTTTCCCCCAGTCCCAGCATTCCCGGTCCAGTCTAGAACTAACTCTCTCATAGAAGCTGATGAGATTAGTTTGACAGGACCGATCCTTCATAAACCCATGTTGGAACGGAATTATACATTTATTTTCAGTGAGATACTCCAGGATAGCATCTCTTAGAAAACCCTCAAACATTTTACCCACAACAGAGGTTAAACTTACCGGCCTATAGTCTCCAGGATCACTTTTTGACCCCTTTTTGAATATTGGCACCACATTTGCTATGCGCCAATCCTTGGGGACATACCCCGTTATTTTACAGTCAATAAATATTAAGAATAGGGGCCGATCTATGACATTACTTAACTCCCTAAGGGCACGTGGGTGTATACCATCAGAACCTGGGGATTTGTCTATTTTAATCTTCGTAAAGTGGAGCTGCACTTCTTCCTGGGTTAGACAAGAAACATTTAAGATGGAGTTTACCTCATCCCTTTGCTCATCAACAGAAAGTTCATCCTCCTCGGTAAATACAGTGGAGAAAAAATAGTTTAATAGGTTTGCTATCTCCCTCACTATTTTTCAAAGGGCCAACATTTTCTGTTTTAATCTTTTTACTATTTATATAGTTAAAAAATATGTTGGGGTTAGTTTTACTTTCTATAGCAAATGTCTTTCTGTCTCCAGCTTTGCTGCCTTTATTATTATTTTACATATTTTTTTCCTTATAGCTTTTTAGTGCCTCTTCACTGCCTTGTTTAAGTAGCTGAAACGCTTTCTTTTTGTTATTTATTGCCTCCTTTACATTTCTGTTGATCCATATTTGGTTTTTCCTGTTTCTAATTATTTTATTACCATAAGGTATGTATCTCTTTGGTGCAAATGCTTTAGGAACATGTCTTACATTGCACACGCCATTATTTCTGTCTTAACCTACGACAGAAAACTTTAAACTACGTGACCCAAAGAAGCTCCTGTTCTTAACATAGAAAGTGATTTCCAGCTTCCAGCAGCTCTTTCTCATGTTAGAAGTAAGGACCTGTGTTATCTGGATTAGTAATCTGCCTAATTTTCTTTAATCTTTTTATTTTGCATTATGTGGAGTGACATTTTGAGGACTTGGAACAAATTTTCCATAGAGTTATAACCTCAACATACAATGGCTGTCATGGAACTAATTAACTCATATGTTGAGGGCTCACTTAACAGTTTTAGTGTTCTGGCCTGACAATGGGTTTGCTAACCTAAACTTACAGCACTATAGAAACTAGGGCCGGGACAAGGCATTTTGTTGCCCTAGCCAAATAGGGAAAATGACACCCCAACCACCCTCCTGGGAAAAAATCAGATTAGTCCTGACCTGATGCATGGAGCCTGTGGCTGTGCCCTCCCCATCTAGGTGGAATGGGAATAAAATGTATTTTTATTTTATTTTTTTTTATTTGCTTTGCATCTGGACAGTTTTGAGCGAAGGGTTTCGAAAAAAGTTGGGTTTGTTGAATTTGGGTTTTTGTTCCCATCCTTTTGGGGCCCCAGCCAATCCTGCACAGCACAGAGGTGCGTAAAAAAATGTCACCACGAGTGGTAGGGGATCTCTTTGGCTGCTAAAATCGCTGACCTATTTGGTATGTCCTGTATTCGTTAAAGCCATTTCGATTTTACTTTTGCAGAACACACTGCTGCCTCTGTGTGCTTTTTTTTGCCAGCTGGCAGGCACACCATTTTCTAGTAATTTTACACAGGAAAAGCTGCTATTTAGATTAGTCGGTAGGGGGGGGGGGGGGGAGGGGCAGCAGTTGGGGGAATCATAACATATTGTTAGGAGTTTTGTATAGCGGCTGCTTTTTTTCCCATCTTTTTCAGTGCCCAAAAGTTCATTTCTCCTGTTTTGGGGGTCCAGCTATTGCAGAAGACACTATTAGCAAATCTGCCATAGAAAGACATGCAAGTGTTTCTGCCAGGATTCTCCAATAAGACAGCGCTAACAGATATTCCATAGAAATAAATCTATTTGTAATACTATTTGCAAGCAGCACATTTTTGGGATTCCAGAAAAGTTTGTTTTTGCAGTGTTGCTGCCAGGGTTTTTTCCCATAGGACAGTTTAAACAGATATACCCAAAAAAAAAATTATTTGTAATACTATTTGCTTGTACTTAATTTTTGGGGATTCAAGAAGACTTCTGTGTAATGTCATTATGCAGTATGAAATGTCGCATGGCCTCACGAGCAGTGGTGCGAAACTCGGGTTGTTGAGCCATGGAGAGTGGAGCCAGGTGATGGATCTCTGCACCATCCTTGACAGTTTTGAAGATGCCACCAAAATGGTCAGTCAGGATGATGGGTTTTCAGCATGACCATTGTGGTCAGGGTTTTTTCTGGAAAAGATTAACAATCTGCAGCGCAGGTCCCCGCATGATGAAGGGGGAGGCAAACCAATGCTGACACAGAGCCCCTTTCTCCCCGGAGGGTGTAAAGGCCCCCACTGTTTCCAATTAATGTTATTCTTTAGACGGTGGTTCGAGGTTTGAGGGGTGCAGGACAGCTTCAAAACACAAGTAGAGGGATGAGGCTAGCCGGGCTCTGGTAGGTGGTGAGGAATGGAGGAGATAATGAGGGGGGGTGGACATCACCGCTACCGAATACCCTTCAGTGGTAAAAGCTTGGCACAGATTTCAGGAGCAGGATGAGGAGGAAGATCTGGTTAGTGCCTCGCCCAAGGCTTGGGGATCCGGCGCATCACAACTGAGTGTTGGATTAATTTCCTGCAACACGATCCACACATAAAGCAATCAAAAAGAAACGATTACGGGGGGTCCATTTTCAAAACAAAAGTGAGCAATTTTCCCTTTCCCCCCACTAAGACGTAGAATGCAGGCATTTGAGACAGTGTTCATTTACCAACTCGGACATCTTTGGTTTTCTTCACATTTAATTCACGGTGGAAAATCAGCAATGTGCCCGCGGGAATGGAAGTACCACAGCCAGCAGCGGGTGGGAGAAGCGAATGGTTGACAATTTTTTTTCATTTTTTTCCACCTCACCCCCGCCTGCAAGGTAGGGAGTTTCGACAACAGAGATGCCTTAAGACCTGGTCAAAAGACTCCTGCGGCCAACACCCCAAAGTTTTTGGACTTGATTGGACCCATTTAACTTCTGGGGGTCCAAAATTGATGAC